>KZ070904.1:0-10470 GCA_002091845.1 Anopheles cracens | reverse complement strand
CTCAGCCTCTCGCTTCTTGGCGGCGAGGGCCGCTTCCCTTTTCAGCTGTTTGGGGAAGAAAAGAGAGGAGAGTTGTCAGTGGGGATCGTTGAGGAGCAGGGTGGAGCGCCACCTACAGACGCATGCTGTTTGCTGGGATTTCATTGCCGATTGTTAAGTCGTAAAGGCTCTCGCGTCATTCGGTCGTAACGCACTAAACATATTTCTATTTGAACTTTGGACCTAGTAGGCCGGCTCTATCGTCAACACAACTAGATCATGATCATGACAACTACTAAAACAAGTAAAAACAGTAAATTTTAGCTCTTTGTATGCAGTTTTCTGGACCATTCAATCGATTTTTCGTATGCCCATACAAATGACGCTTGCAAAGAGATATTTTCATTCTGAGGGTCCACTTGCTAGACGACAGCTCCGTACTTTTAAATACAGAGCCTGATGCGGCTTCGAATAAGATTGATGCATTGGTCCACAAATCAATAGGCTCCTTGTATGACGCTCTCAATTGTTCAAAAACCCACATCCTGGCCATATAAAAAAAATCGAAAATCGTCATTTTCTTATACATCACATCCGCAGAACGTGCGGTACAGGACACGATCCACATTATGCATCGGAATTAGTTTTGGATAGTAGTTTAAAGCTAATTTAAGATCCGACTGGTTTTATGTTCCGATCGAACCTATACGCTCAATATGATACGAATGAATAATTAACCAAAAACACATTCCATAAAATGGACGTTTATGGTGCGGCTCCACCATCGGGCCACCAGCACTTGATACGTATATGTGTGTGTGTCTAAGCAAACTAAATAAAAAACAGGTTTCCTCGTCGGAGACGATCGCGCTGTTATCGGCTGCTACGGCCTAAAGTGCCACGGCAAACGGATTGTTTCCTTATGCCGGATCTAACACCGAATCTCTCTCCGCTCCGCGTGAGCTTTTGATATCTATTTCGGGTGAAAACGTTTTCACCCCGAACCCAATCACCTGTGTCACGATTAATCACGATTGTGCAACGCCCGGTGCAGCAGGGGGTCACCCGGGGATGCGCGAATCCACACGAGCATGCTAATTTGGATGTTGTAGCTGCGCTGAATCATATTTCGTTTACAAATCTTCACAAACAGCCAAATTCGGTGCGAATTCGTGCGGGATTCGAATGGTTCATTGATCTTCGATCGTCGCTGGTGTCATCTTCGGTTCTACAACCGCTACAACCCAACCCGGTGCTTGACATTCGTCTTCTCACTTCCCGGCTTCGAGCGAACGCGATCGGTTCCGGAGTCAAATCTGAAAGTCAAGCGTAAACACTTGTGGCAACAACTCTCCGGCTCTCCGACGCAGAAGAAGCAGAACAAATAAACCCAGTTCGGGGTTGGCTTTCTTGTCATACCCGTACACGGGAGCCTGGATTGTGTGTGGTTATTGTTTTTGCTGGCACAACGACGACGCAGGAAGGTGCCACTTGCACGAAACTGTACGTGTTTTGGCCATTCTCACGATGATCATTCATAATTTGGAGTATTTGTTTTGCACGTCAATATTGACCGTGCGATCTTTGCGTTGTTGTGGTTTCGTTGTCCTCTTCGCCATTACTATCTTTAAACTTTAACTTCAACAACAACAAAAAAACTATAGTAAAAACATTGCGCGAAGACAGATAAGTAGTACTTTTTTTTGACTTTTTGCCACTTTTTGCAGATTGGTGTATCGGGTTGGCTAACGGGACATTATAACTTCCGATGCCAGCCAGTCGACTATAGTAACCACCCCAAAACGCTGCGGGTAGGTTTCGCACGAGGCAAGCCACTCGTGCCGGGGGCAGACTTGCCCACGCACGCACAAACCGCGCCATGACGGAATGTGCCAGGGTTGCTTTGTTTTCGCTTTTTCGCGTTTCGTTAACACCTTTACCGTCTTTATCGGCATCGATCAGTGCCGATGCATCTAACTAACTTTCGTTTTGTTTGCTCCGGTAGTCGTTTGTAGACAAAACTAATCCTACATTTTAATCTATATGTACTGCTTCCATTTTGCTGTGGTTACTAACGTTTGTTTCATTTTGAATGCGCTTATCCACTAACACTATTAGTGTCTAGTATATAACAAAAAAAACTCATAAAACATCGCTTCATCGAGCAAACTCCATCGTGATGATCGTTCGTTTCGCGTACTTCAAGCGCACATTTCTGCCTGAATCTTATGCGAATATCGCTCCCCCTGTGTACATTGACATTTCTGCACCCTCTTGCATGTACGTTTACAGTATCTCAATCTCAAAATGGGACACTTTGAAATCACACCGATTTGTCGTTTTCGAAGCCCATATGTAGTTTTTACTTACATATTAACTCTATTTTATGACACAGTTTGGTAGAGCCATCATTCAGTATGTTAAAAATAATTATTACATTTTTTTAATCTATGGAAATGGAAATATTGAGTAGAAGAGTACATCATAAAAATGATGTTCCATGTGTTCCACTTTGAGATTGGGTGAACAAATGGGGATTTTATTGCTTTTTTCAGCTGTTTTGAACTGACATTTGGATGAAAAATTATGTAATAATTATTTTTAATATGCTGACAGATGGCTCTATCAAAATGTATCATGAGATTGTGTTAAAATATAAGCGAAAACTACATATGGGCTTTGGAAAACGATGAATCAATGTGATTTAACAGTGTTACAATTTGAGTTTTTGTAAAAATACAGTAAATACGGTGAAAATTATGTAATAATTATTTTTTTATATGCTGAACGATGGCTCTATCAACATGTGGTGGAAAAATGAAAGAATGGTGTTAAAGAAATGGTGTTAAAATGTAATCAAAAACTTCAAACTACAACTACAACTACTTTGAAAACGACAAATCGGTGTGATTTCAAAGTGTCCCATTTTGAGATTGAGATACTGTATGTGTATTTATGCACTTACTAGTTAGTTCTTGAACTCATCCATCCAGACGAGGGCCACGCGCTTGGTGTTGCTGAAGGGTGCGGATACAGAGGTGAGAAAACTTATTAGTAAAACGCCACATTTCATGACGGTAATCATACTTAGTGAACCACGCTTAGAGAAATTATCAAAAAAGTATACCGTTTGTTTAAAAAAACTATAGGTCTTTGTGAAAAAGCCATTTGGTACTTTCAAATATAGATGATCGTTGTATGAGGAGACAAGCAAGTGGAGTTCATTCAAAAAGTTAGTCAAGCTGGATTTCATGTTGGATTAATGTTGGATTTTGGTTCTATCAATCAATGATTCAAAGTTCAATCAATGTTGTATGTTAGACTTAAGCTAAATTGAAGTTTTTTTGATGATGAGCAAAAAAAACGCGCGCCCCATCTACGTGAGCTGTTGCACTTCCACCGAGAAACTCCACAATTGCGACGGAGCACCCCGGCGGCATGCGGACGCTCCCACATCTTCCCGCACGAGGCTTTCCAGGCACATTCCGCTGGCCCGGTGCACCAGCGTACCACCCTGCCGCTGCCATCGCTGCTCATCCTTGTCCTCCGATCCTGTCGCCGCATCGTTGCCCCTGTGCCGGCATCGTTCTGCCAGGACGTACCCATTGCGCACCGTAAGGCAAATGGTACGCTCCGTACTCAGCTGGCCGGTAGATTTGTGTAGTGCCCACTGCAATATGCCTTCACGTTGCAATATGCCAACATCTACTTCCACACCGTTTCTGTAGCATAACTAGCCGTAGCAGCCAGCAGTTGAACAACAACTGGCAAACGCAAAACGCAACACAAAATAACTCCAGAGTCTTATCTTGCATAGTCGGCAGCTGCACCTACGATACTTAGAGGCGAAACTGGACATCATGTTTTAACTGGTAGTGGGATTAGAAGGGAGTTGTTGGGTTACAGCCGCATGGTGAGGCTCGGGTACGGGTACATCGGGTTATATCAGTGGTAATCGCAAAGGGATGCGCACGAACTACTAGCCGAGATTGATAGCAGCAGTAAGAGATATAGCGAGTAGTCGAACAAAAACAGCATACAGATAGTCTACAAACGCAACATCACAGCACGGACGACTTTCGCGAGCGAGGATATTACCGGGCTCGTTATTTTTATGCTTTATGGGTTTCAAAGGATTGCTTGTTGAACACGGTAACGATGTTTAGATGACGATGGTTTGACGACGCAAATCGGTACTAACTGAGCGTTCACCGGACAGGGACGGGCGAAGCGCGCAAACGCCAAGCACACTCAATACCAAATGTATGTAAGGTAAACAGAAAACACAAATTGTGGTACTCAATTCAATTGTAATCTTGTGATGTAAAGAAGATTAAACACACATACACGGAGAAAGGATACACTATCAACTAACTGAAGCTTAACGTTCGTTAATCTTTGTGTGAAAATGAAAGAAACTAGAATGTTTCCGCGAACGATTTTTGTTGAACGTAGCTGGCCATAACGAGTGAGCACTTAATAGTTAATTCATTTAATCCTAATGATCGTTTCTTCATGTTTTAATATTATACTTATAAGATTCATCAGATAAATACTTACCTTGCTTTAGTTTCATGCAATAATATAACTTATTAATGTAATTTTCACACCCTCTTGAAGTGCTCAACTCGGGGCTAGTATCATTTCCACACCCTGAGATTAAGCCAACTAACAAAAACCACGGTAACCCCGGTATTGGTTTTAAGTAACAGTCGATGTGTATTTGGTACAAAAAAAATACCTTGCTTTAGTTTCATGCAATAATATAACTTATTAATGTAATTTTCACACCCTCTTGAAGTGCTCAACTCGGGGCTAGTATCATTTCCACACCCTGAGATTAAGCCAACTAACAAAAACCACGGTAACCCCGGTATTGGTTTTAAGTAACAGTCGATGTGTATTTGGTAAAAAAAAAACGCGCGCCCCATCTACGTGAGCTGTTGCACTTCCACCGAGAAACTCCACAATTGCGACGGAGCACCCCGGCGGCATGCGGACGCTCCCACATCTTCCCGCACGAGGCTTTCCAGGCACATTCCGCTGGCCCGGTGCACCAGCGTACCACCCTGCCGCTGCCATCGCTGCTCATCCTTGTCCTCCGATCCTGTCGCCGCATCGTTGCCCCTGTGCCGGCATCGTTCTGCCAGGACGTACCCATTGCGCACCGTAAGGCAAATGGTACGCTCCGTACTCAGCTGGCCGGTAGATTTGTGTAGTGCCCACTGCAACTGACTTTCGCCGCCGTCGCCGCCGTTCCGCAATCCACACTCCACCAGCGTCACGTCGTTCTCGTTCGACCGTTTGCGCGCTCTGGCCGGCGCCAGGTTCCTCTTTGGTTTCATGGCGAGGCAACGTTCGCCGTGCCGCAGCTGGCCAAAGGCTACGTTGTTCTCGTTCGGTAGCCGCAGATCGAGAAACACGTTCTGCAGGTACCAGCTGAACTTGCGGCAGTTCAGGGCACGCCGCAGTTCCAGCTGGTCCGCCACGGACCCGGCATCGACCGCTACCGCTTCCGGTCGGGCGTCGTAGAAGAAGTTCTTGAACTCATCCATCCAGACGAGGGCCACGCGCTTGGTGTTGCTGAAGGGTGCGGATACAGAGGTGAGAAAACTTATGAGTAAAACGCCACATTTCATGACGTTAATCACACTTAGTGAACCACGCTTAGAGAAATTATCAAAAAAGTATACCGTTTGTTAAAAAAAACTATAGGTCTTTGTGAAAAAGCCCTTTGGTACTTTCAGATATAGATGATCCTTGTATGAGGAGGCAAGCAAGTGAAGTTCATTTAAAACGTTAGTTTCAAACTGGATTTCGTGTTGGATTAATGTTGGATTTCGGTTCTATCAATCAATGATTCAAAGTTCAATCAATGTTGTATGTTAGACTTAAGCTAAATTGAAGTTTTTTTGATGATGAGGTTTTTTACCAAGTACAGTATCTCAATCTCAAAATGGGACACTTTGAAATCACACCGATTTGTCGTTTTCGAAGCCCATATGTAGTTTTTACTTACATATTAACACTATTTTATGACACAGTTTGGTAGAGCCATCATTCAGTATGTTAAAAATAATTATTACATTTTTTTAATCTATGGAAATGGAAATATTGAGTAGAAGAGTACATCATAAAAATGATGTTCCATGTGTTCCACTTTGAGATTGGGTGAACAAATGGGGATTTTATTGCTTTTTTCAGCTGTTTTGAACTGACATTTGGATTAAAAATTATGTAATAATTATTTTTAATATGCTGACAGATGGCTCTATCAAAATGTATCATGAGATTGTGTTAAAATATAAGCGAAAACTACATATGGGCTTTGGAAAACGATGAATCAATGTGATTTAACAGTGTTACAATTTGAGTTTTTGTAAAAATACAGTAAATACGGTGAAAATTATGTAATAATTATTTTTTTATATGCTGAACGATGGCTCTATCAACATGTGGTGGAAAAATGAAAGAATGGTGTTAAAGAAATGGTGTTAAAATGTAATCAAAAACTTCAAACTACAACTACAACTACTTTGAAAACGACAAATCGGTGTGATTTCAAAGTGTCCCATTTTGAGATTGAGATACTGTATGTGTATTTATGCACTTACTAGTTGCGTATACCATAGCACTAGCTTTAATTAAGAAGCGGGAATTTAAGACCCCTTGTACTATTTAATGTATGTATTGAAGATACCGCGTTGACTGGCTAATTAACCAAGATCCCCATCAGTGAAATCCTACGTAACAATCCATACGATGACCGATTGTGACTGAAAGGGGAGGTTTGAGGTACACCTGGACGTTCTACGCTACTATTTCTATAATCTAATGTCGTAAATGTCGAGCATGGATCAACATGGAATCTGCTGAGTTGCCCTGCTTTAGATCATCTTAATTGAGGGTATTTCGATAAGCATCATTATTCTTGTAAAAATCTTCGGATTTCAAACTATAACATGCTATCAAACAGATAATTTCGCTTATGTACATCCTGTGTAGGTAGGGATGTGTGGTAGGACTAGGACTTCATCGCCACCATCTTCATTATCGCAGAGATCTTTCAAACTTGTTTGAGAACTTGTACCAATCTGTTGGGAACCGTTACTCTCTTCCCTTTAATCCCTTTAATCCCTTTTATTGTTCCCTTTATTGTTAATCCCTTTTATTGTTCCCGCTTAATTTTGATTATACCGACTCTGCGCAAGTGCAAATCAAACTCGAGACCTAAAAGAGACAACTCTTATTTCCATAACATATTGTAGAATAAGGCTTACCCATCTGTTGTTTGTTACCGTCCAGGTATGAACTACCCAATTACGATTATTGATTATTTTCCAACTAACGACAGAAAGGTTTTGTAGCAAATATGTAACGAAATACTCGAGACAACCATTTCTTACCGTAAATATGTCAAATGGCTTCCGTCCGGTGGGAAGCTGAACGGATGCTTCCGCCGGAACACGTGGCCGACCGATGTTCCATGTGTTCCACTTTGAGATTGGGTGAACAAATGGGGATTTTATTGCTTTTTTCAGCTGTTTTGAACTGACATTTGGATTAAAAATTATGTAATAATTATTTTTAATATGCTGACAGATGGCTCTATCAAAATGTATCATGAGATTGTGTTAAAATATAAGCGAAAACTACATATGGGCTTTGGAAAACGATGAATCAATGTGATTTAACAGTGTTACAATTTGAGTTTTTGTAAAAATACAGTAAATACGGTGAAAATTATGTAATAATTATTTTTTTATATGCTGAACGATGGCTCTATCAACATGTGGTGGAAAAATGAAAGAATGGTGTTAAAGAAATAGTGTTAAAATGTAATCAAAAACTTCAAACTACAACTACAACTACTTTGAAAACGACAAATCGGTGTGATTTCAAAGTGTCCCATTTTGAGATTGAGATACTGTATGTGTATTTATGCACTTACTAGTTGCGTATACCATAGCACTAGCTTTAATTAAGAAGCGGGAATTTAAGACCCCTTGTACTATTTAATGTATGTATTGAAGATACCGCGTTGACTGGCTAATTAACCAAGATCCCCATCAGTGAAATCCTACGTAACAATCCATACGATGACCGATTGTGACTGAAAGGGGAGGTTTGAGGTACACCTGGACGTACTACGCTCCTATCTCTATAATCTAATTTTGTAAATGTCGAGCATGCATCAACATGGAATCTGCTGAGTTGCCCTGCTTTAGATCATCTTAATTGAGGGTATTTCGATAAGCATCATTATTCTTGTAAAAATCTTCGGATTTCAAACTATAACATGCTATCAAACAGATAATTTCGCTTATGTACATCCTGTGTAGGTAGGGATGTGTGGTAGGACTAGGACTTCATCGCCACCATCTTCATTATCGCAGAGATCTTTCAAACTTGTTTGAGAACTTGTACCAATCTGTTGGGAACCGTTACTCTCTTCCGTTAGTTTCAAACTGGATTTCGTGTTGGATTAATGTTGGATTTCGGTTCTATCAATCAATGATTCAAAGTTCAATCAATGTTGTATGTTAGACTTAAGCTAAATTGAAGTTTTTTTGATGATGAGGTTTTTTACCAAGTACAGTATCTCAATCTCAAAATGGGACACTTTGAAATCACACCGATTTGTCGTTTTCGAAGCCCATATGTAGTTTTTACTTTTTGTTGTCTTGGGGTTTTTAAATGTCGTTTGCTAATGATAACGACAACTATGAAATTCCTTGTTCCTATCAATGGCAATATCGACAAAAATGGAAAATTTATAGCATGTAATCCAAGAGGATCACTGAGAAATTCCTGTATTTCTAGGTGAACGTATATGTGAACTAAATCATAAACCCGATGCTTTAATCCTAAAGAATTGTCAATCCTTATACAATGGCGCTCTTTTGGTTACAACAACATTATGATTTTAGTTTCCTGTTTATCCAGTTTAAATAGGAAAATTTTTGAATTTTATATGTTCAATCTGATTCAACAAATTCCAAGTTATCACACTATTATCCGATCAAAGACACGCAAATAAATTAAAAATATTACATACAAACTAAAGTTAGTCAATGACTTTTATGCGACATCGTAGGGTTTCAATTATCCGTACTGATGGATGAAGAACGGACAAGCAATTAATAGCCCGTTTCTTACGTGCCGGGTGTGTGATGAATGTGTATTCAAATTAACGTTCGTTCCCAACCGTTCGTGTTCGATTTTGTTTCAGCTGTGGTGCTGCATGCTGATGTCCTCCGGAAATAAAAAATAATACCCATTTTTATTATCCCGTTTGGTCACGGATACGTGAGGCCCTTTGCATACTGCTGTGCATAATTTCAGTATGCTCTGCTATGTACAGAGGAGCCATGGTGGTATATTGTTTTCATCGATCACATCGCGCACAAACTCAGCTCTAACTTATACTCACGAAAAAAAGATAATAGATATCAACATTTTGTTTTAGGTGGAAAGTCCTTACCCTTTTAACTGATTAGTGTAAAATGTTGTTTGAATTTCCATTCGTTTTGAAAACAAATCATATCCTCCTATCAGAACTGCGACGTATCATGTTGATTTTGAGAATTTGTGCGAAGTTTGGCTATGTCCAGTAACTATTCTAGATTTCATATTGATGGTGTTTTTTTTTCTCTCTAACTCTCTTCATTTCTCCTACAACGTCACATCCTTTTCATCGTTGATAAAGCATGCAACGATGTTGAAAAACATCCTAGATTTTAAATTCATCCCTAATAAATTCACGAGAACTTTACACAGTTTCTCTCAATTATTTATGTTTTAAATTAGCTTTACATTGCCGTTTAACATTGAACATAACCTGCCTCATAAGATCGCCGTTGAATCTGTACTGTTTTGCACCCCTATGGAGCCATTCAGCACGTGCTCTCAGTGCGCTGAATCTATTTGGCACGATGGCTTTAAGCACAGACCCGCATTTCCATGTAGACTTTTTTTTCCTATTCCACTCCATCACCTCGCTGCCAACCGTGTGCGTAATGTGCAACATTATGTGCGCTTCGCGCTCACCGTTGATAACGACAACTATGAAATTCCTTGTTCCTATCAATGGCAATATCGACAAAAATGGAAAATTTATAGCATGTAATCCAAGAGGATCACTGAGAAATTCCTGTATTTCTAGGTGAACGTATATGTGAACTAAATCATAAACCCGATGCTTTAATCCTAAAGAATTGTCAATCCTTATACAATGGCGCTCTTTTGGTTACAACAACATTATGATTTTAGTTTCCTGTTTATCCAGTTTAAATAGGAAAATTTTTGAATTTTATATGTTCAATCTGATTCAACAAATTCCAAGTTATCACACTATTATCCGATCAAAGACACGCAAATAAATTAAAAATATTACATACAAACTAAAGTTAGTCAATGACTTTTATGCGACATCGTAGGGTTTCAATTATCCGTACTGATGGATGAAGAACGGACAAGCAATTAATAGCC
>KZ070903.1:0-20171 GCA_002091845.1 Anopheles cracens | reverse complement strand
GGGTTGACTCCATCTCGCAATCTAATGCACAATTACCTCCGAATGTCGTATTGCGGTGACGTTTGATTTGAACATTCTCTGCCAAACCGAAAGCCGCTCTAGACTGTTTCCGGGACTGGGTTGAAATGAGCTTGCGCATGTTCTTGGTAGCCTCATTTCCGCCATTCACGGGTCGCCAGTTCTTTACTGTTCTAGCCGCTGTACGTTGACTTCATTTCAACTCGCCGGTAAGCTTGCCAGCTCTCGGGCGAGTACCATCCGTTTCCGTCGTCCCTGTTTGCTCGTGCAATCGAGACCTGTAACGGTTTTTTCCACGCCGTGTGACATTCTCTAGCCTTTCTTTCACGCCGACAATAAATTAACTGACGGTGACGCGTGCTTACGGGGCGGCAACCCATTTGCTCGTTGAACCACCTTTCGCGCGTTCCGTGAAATCCTTGAATCGTGTACGCGCCCATGTCTCGTTGCCGCGAGTGTGTAACACGTGGCAGAAGGAGCGAGAAATAGCGTTACTAGATATAAGCGTATGTGCTCCTGTTGGTGCAACGAAATTCCTCAAAACGGGATGGAAAAGTTTTTTTTTTCCAAGAACCGCTCGTACATTCCATCGTCATAGTACAAAAAAAGTTTGACCCCCTTGGGCTAATCCAGGCAACACGAGCCAATACCGTCAGTACCCAGCGTACGTTCGACAACAACGAACCACCAAACTCACTTGCGAAACGAAATTTTCAGCGATCTGCGTGAGATGAGAGTTTATCTCACAAATACGGTGAGAAGAGAGTTGCAGCGGTGAAAACAATCCCTAACAGGCTCTTCTCAAATCAGCCACAGCCCTATGCGTGAGAATGGAGCTTTCATTCGTTATGTCAAACCCGTTCGGGAAACTCTTCGGTGGAAAGCGTGCGCATGTGCACATGAGCGACACGTCGAGAGCATTTGGGGATGGAAAACAAAAAAACAAACCCAGCATCTCATTACTAGGGCATCCCTGTGCAACAGTATCCTGCCGGAAGATGCTGCGAGAGACTCTCTCTCTTCTCTCGCTCAAAACCGTGGAAGGTGGACAAAACCTCCGTGCTTTGTAGGGTGTGGAGCCGTTTTTGCAATGCTTTTTGCGTTCTCTCCCCCGAAGTCACAATGGCGATACACACACACACACAACCGACGCCCGACTGGTGCGCCTCTAGCGGACGTCGACTCGATGAGCAAAACGTCAATCGCCGAACGAAGAAAACGTCTGCGGACGTGTGTGCTTCCCGAATTGTGGTCAGTTTTATCACCGATTTGACGTATTTACGGCCACGGCCTATCGACCATAGTGTAGCGACGCGGTAGTCGTAGCGTAATTTCACGCCTCTAAAGCATTTTCCCCTGCGTGCGTGCCTTAATCGACGACTTCAAAATCATCCCCCACAGCATCCCGTTGGAGCATCCATATTCCAAACATCGACGTAGTAGGCGCTGTGTTTGTTTCTCCTGCCTCCGTGAAGTGTCAAACGGTGAGCGAGAACGGATTGTGTTTTCTTTTTTTACGTGCAAAGCTGACAGATGAACCGACGGCAAAGGAAATCGGCGAGTGGAGAAGAATTCTGTGAACCGAACCGAGGATGCCAGTGTTGACCTGCCGGTGTTGCTTTGTGCTAGCTGATACGGTGCGTAATCGCGTGGTGTTGCCAGTGACTGATGCGAGATATGCCAGGTGGTGCCGGGTGCTTCCTGCCCCGTTGGTGATTGGTACGGGCTGCTAATAAACACACTGTACGGGCCCGTGAGTGTAGGAGCTTTTGCGTTTCCACACCATTAGACAATCACCGTGAACGCCGCCGGAAGTTTGAAACACGGTGCGCCCAGTAGTGAAAAGACACGAACACAATGGGTAGGATGTCTAATTTCGGGCGTACATTCACGGACCGGTGGATGGCAATCGGAATAGTACTGCTGTGCATGGTCATTGGCAGTGTTTGGGCCAATCCGGACGCGAAACGGTTGTACGACGATCTGCTGAGCAATTACAACCGACTGATACGACCTGTCAGTAACAATACGGATACTGTATTGGTTAAACTGGGTTTACGATTATCACAGTTGATTGATCTGGTAAGTGAACGGCCGGTAGGAACTTATCTAGTTATTTATTAACTCATTCAAAAACCTGTCGAGCCTATTGTGGTCCACACAACTTAACTTTTGTTAGGTCGAACCAAGCTATAACAAGACAACAATCAATGGAAAGATAAGTCGAACATTACGTTTACTTTGAAGTACTAACTATTCAAACCACGGCAGCACGAAATCATGGAAGTTCGCGCAAGCTAAGATAACAATATATAAACTTGTTCTGACAAAATGTATATCAATTCATAAAATGAAAAAATAAACATCAATTGAATTTATATTTAAATTTAAATCCAAAGAAAAATCCTCAAACAACACTAAGAAAAGGAATGAAAGAAACTAAGAAAAATTCAATTACTTGCGCATGCGTGAAAAAGAGTGCCTTCAATGTTTTTTTTTCTTGAAAACACTTAATAAACGACATATTTACTGCTCTAGCTTCTCTCGATTGGAGAATTCTTGAACTAGTCCCTAGTAAAAAAAAACATTGGTTACGTATATGTGATATTTTTATGATATTTGTAAAAATGGGACCTCAAACTAAAACCCAAACAATATGAATTGATTTCGAATCCAATATTATTAGATCACAACAGGTTGAAAATGCAGCTCGACCGGGCTACAAATGCACAAAATAGTTATTTGGAAGTCTATTGGCACTGAAAATTATCATTAGGAGAAATCTATACAGCCTAAAAATTGTATTACTTAAAATGTTTAAGTGTCAAGACCAAGAATAGCTCAAGTAGATTTGACCTTTTGACATAGACTTAAAATCATAAAATTTAAAACTCATATAATTTAATGATGATATATTCACGGATATATGATGTTGTTTTAATTACTTTGTAAATTAATATCTCCATTCTTGATAATCTAATATTCATCTACTCAAAACACCAACACCCGACACGAGAGAAGTATGTTTGCAATGCATTTAAATAAATTTCATTATGCAGGACACCGAAAGAAGCACAGTCAGTGCTGTTGCATGCACTGGCCGTGCTCCTGGAATGAAGTTTGTCACATGAAGAACCTAAATTTATTTGTCTCGTATAATCTCATGTTGAAAATGCACACTGTGTGCCCAGTGACCAGTGAGTGTTATAAGGAGGGAAACAGAACCGGTCACATTCATCATCCGCCAAAATCCTATTATGCGATCAGCAACCGGAAATGAGACTGATTTGCATCATCCGGCGGTGTTTGCAAACGCGCGTCCGTTTTTTTACTTGGGTAAGCTGTTTCCCGACAGGCTTGTTCTACTACTAACATACCCACACACACACACACAAACTCACGTTAAAAGATCGTACCACGGTGGGAGCTCCATTGAGGGAGAAAATCTAAAATTTAATTTAAATCAACCATCCTCTGACATCGCTTATCCTGATATAGCCGTGTGTTTCGGGCTACGTTTTTAACTAAAGATAATATCTCCTCGCTGTCCCGGGCGGACTTTCTAGCTGGTTCGAACCATTCCACTGGCACGGTTCTGACTTGTCGTGATCTGAAAACTGGTCCGTTCGGCACTTACTAGTGCGCTTGTATCCGAGCACACCCGGTTATCATGCATTCAGCTCAATCTTTCCTCACCACAGATTTGCGGAGGATTCGACCGAAGATGGAGCTGCAGGTTCGCAGGGAGATTGCTCCAGAACCGCTGATGCATAAGTAAATTCTTGTTGCCCGATTACCGCCCACAGCTGCCCTCCCGCGCCTCGCGGTGGTGGTTGTGCTTCCTGCGAAGGAAAGCGTACGTCAACGCTGGAAATCACCGTCCCCATTATGCATGCATACACTCTCGAACGAGAGTGTGGGAACATGGATCACACGGCACGGCTTGAAATAACGAGCAGTGAAAATAACTGCATCCACAGGCGGAGACTTTTCTAATGCCAAAGTGCTTTCGGTCGGGCAAACTGTGATGGGATAAACAGATATGCTACGGCTTTGCCACCGTCGCTGATGTGGCTCGGGAAATGAAATTCTATCCAACCCAACCACGCTGATCCATCCTACTGAAAGACACGAAGCGCTACAAAAACGGATGGATCGGTAATCCGAGCGGTGCATCGCCTAGTGCACTGCATCAGGTCCCCACTACGGCCGCTATCTTTTACAATCAAATTGAGGAAATATAATTCCGACCGTCACTGCTGGCTGGATGGCCGTCGCGTTTTGCGATGCTGTACCGGACAGCAGTGGGTAGCATTTTCTTTTCTTCGAATTGCTCCAGCAAAGCAGATCAAGTTTACTGGCGCTTTCCTGGGAGCCTGAAATGCGGTGCACAGGAAACCAACGATGAAACCACGATCCGGACAGTAGCCATCAAGGAAAGACCATGATGCAGGCGACGATAGCACAAAGTGGATCAATTGCAGCAGCGCTGACATTTATTTCATTGCAGGAGGCCATAATCGATCCATGTCATAGGCGTCCCACCGAGCACGGAGCTCGATTACGGGTTTAATCTTGCACTTGATCTAGCCTATGGAACATCAAACAACTTCCGTTCCAATTCCCTCCGTATTTTATATCTTCAACGGTACAACTATCTTCTAATGGATTTTCGTTTTTTATTCATTTTTTTCTAGAATTTGAAAGACCAAATCTTGACCACCAACATATGGCTCGAACATGTAAGTAACGGAACGCATTTCCTATCGATCTAACATACGTAAGTATGGCTACATACACTTCATAATTGGTTTCACCATTCCATAAATGGATTTGAGGGCAGTTCTTTCTCAAAGCAATGGCACAGGAAACACTTTTTTGTACATCAATTGTATCTTTCTCCTTTTCAACCAATTCATCCACCTGTCGTTGACATTTCTGTTTTTTTTTGTCTTCTCGGATTTTTCGTTATTACATCAGCACATTTTGTTGTCCGTTTGTCCGTTGTCCACAAGTGTCCGTTTGAGTAAATGTACGCAGGAATCTTAGTTCATGTTAACACTAACTGACAAATTCGGTGTCAATTGACACTTTCGCAACTTTGAGCTTCGATAATTCAAATACTGTTAAAGATATCGACAAACGATTTTCACTAAAAGTCATTTTTTAATTTTATTTTTTTATTATTATTGTTTTTTAAATAATTCATTTTTTTTTTATCCGTAAATTTCTGAGATACAACTTGTTACTCCTTTCGTGCAAATCGAAGGCTATTTTTGGCAATTTTTGACCGATTGGGCTGAAATTTTCACCAGTTGTGGGCAAACTATTCTAGTTTTATAATCCTTTAAATTGGTGACCGTACCCTCTCTTGTTTGTTCCCAGACCCCCTCAAGTAAAAACCCGCCATCGTCAAAATTTTAAAAACCTTAAATACTATACGTAAAAAATGGAGCCCGAATTCTATTGAATTGCATACAGTAGTCCAGAACCTACAATAAGATTACAGAATTTTCCGATCATTTGCGATTTGCTTCAATACATACCGTAAAAAGAAGAAGAAGAGGAAGAATTCGAAAATTCGAAATTCGAAATTCGAAAATTCATGTTTTTTGCTTATAATTCGTGACATTCGGTATTCAAATTACGTTTTTGTTGTGCATTATGCTTTTTAAGTCATAATTGATAAAGTTTTGTATATCTACACGATTTTCCATAGCTTCTGCAGTTGACACGTGTCTTTCTCTTTGTAAAAACAGCAAGAGTGGATATACAAAGTGATGCCATAGCTACAATTTTCATCGGATATTTTTTCGTAGGTTCTGGACCTCTGCCCCTATATGTCATTTCTTAAAATTCGGGCTTCGAAAATATTTACGTATGGTTTTTAGGGTTTTTACGGGTTTTGACGTTAGCGAATTTCTGCTTGAGGGGAACGAAGGAGCAAACAGGGGGGAGGGGGTGTAAGGTTCTCGACATACTCGACGGACTATAAAACTAGAATAGTTTGCGCACAATTGGTTAAAATTTCGGCCCAATCGGTCTAGCCAAACATAACCTTGTAGGTGTCAATTGACACCACGATTTTCACCAAAGGAGTATTCGATCCATTTGACCATAAGTGTTAATCCGAGTCTCTACTGTTACGGTTTCTAATATATTGTCCTTATAATCATTCCCAAGGGTTCGATCGACAGATACATACTTTTGAGTTTGATTACTTCACTAAGTCGTTTTTTAACTGATTACAATATCCCTTAAATGCATAATGCGTAAATTGTTCCTCACATAATGCGTATATATCAACAAAACAATAGTAAACTAACTGGCTGACAATATATTTTACTGAAGGTAACAAAGTTTTACTTTATTTAAGACTCCGCAGTGTTTTGTCCAGGCCAACAGATGGCAGTTGATAGACCGATTTCGGATTTCGTTGAATATTTGACAAGTATGGTACAATGGTACGGTTTATGGCCAGTGGTTTTTGCGGTCGATACCACAAAAGCTTAAATTATTTTCAAAAATCAAATAAATAACCTCCCACTTGACGAATATTGTTCGCCATTCAAAATTTTGCTTGTTTTGTTCACAATCTTTAGTTGATTTTTTGTTCTGACAGAGATTGCTTTAAAGAAAGAGACTCGAAAGGATTTGACTGGAAAACTAAACACACACTCCTTTAGTCGAGGTACTGGTTCAAGTGATGTTTGAACAAAATCATAAAACGTCACCATAGATGTATGTACATCACCATAGAACAAAATCATGTATAAGCGTAAGCTTTCAGAACGCACAATGACAATGACCAATGACCTAATCTGCTATAAAAATTCATCTAGACAATGTAAATGGCCATCTCGTAGATATCCACACCAAACTATCAATTCGGTTATTAGTTGAGTCACGTTATTTCTATTTTTAATTTAAATCGTAAAATTTATGAAATTGGCCAGAAAATTGCCTCAATTATGAAAACATAGCTTCTTTAGTTTCCAGAACTAGTACAATATTTCACTATTTTTTTATTTCAAGTGTTTTCAAATAAAATTTATCATTTTGAAAGCACAGTTATCAGTCAGTCAGTTGATCGAAAACATAAATTAAAATAAGTCTTCCGAGACACTCTTGGTAAAAACATAAACAACATAGAATGTTCAACTCGCCATCGTCCTTGGATCTCTAGAACACACTGAACCAAACGACATCTTTCGATTAGTGAAAAATTTGCTTGCCACAAAACGGTCACCCCGACAGTGCTGGCACATTCATGAACAACCTGCCCAGAGCTGTTCGGCCCGTAATCACGTTCATTAAACAAATTAAAAAGACCTGTGCAAACAAAGACCCGTCCAGTCCTTTGGCTCTTGCCAAGGCTTAATAGGTGAGGCATTACCTTTGCTGACATCATCCACTCGCACACGGTACACGGTAAGTGGCTTTCACCGGCCAAACCATCATGGATGCCCAATTTGTGGTGATTCCAGCGAAGCATATAGCAGAAACATAAGCACTTTTTCTTCACACACGTAGTAAAAAAAAGTAAAAAATCTACACGACAAAGCCGGCGGTAAAACCGGTTCACACAAATTTCGTTGAAAACATACGGTGAAGCGTGCCAATGTGAACTGTATACGCGGTACGCACTGAACACACTTCTGTAAAGCTCGCACGGTGACAGAATACACATGGACACGAAATTTTCCAGCGTTTCCTTTTTTCTGTTCATACACTTTTTTGGTGAGCGATGGGTTTTTTTCTCGCTCAGCTCTCAGTGCTAGAGTGTCAGAAGCACACTGGCAACCATTAACCAGACCAGCATCAGAAAGGTTTGTAAGGTCCAGCAAGCGAATGTACGAGCTGCGCGAAAACAAAAGCAAAACAACATCAAAACGAAACCTTCATTCGCAAATGTTCGCACCATCCTAAGTTGATCTGCAGCAGCAGACAAACGAACAAAAAAAAACACGATACAAATCTCTCTGATATCTGCTTGACAAGCAAACCAGATCTCCACCGGTCGTGCTGTGTTTGTGTCCACCGTGTCTGTGGCTAATGATTCATCCAATGTGCCGGTGTGTAACAACATTCTGATGGAGCGAACAACATCCCACCTACTCAAAAACACATCTAACGAAAGTCGTCCGCCAAATGACATCCATTACGACTGAGGTCATTTCTATACTTTAAACGATTTAGACATATGACTGAAAAAGTATCAATTAGTAAATTACGTTTGAACGAACGAATGAAGATTGCACGAGCACGTATAACAGTATTCGCTTTGCATTTTGATTCATAATTTATCAACACTGGAGGCATCATTGAATTTTTGTTATACTGTATGTTATATTTACGTCACAACCTTCACTCACCTTTGATTGTCGTATTTGTCTACTCAATCTTGCACTATTTGCTCGTGTCATCTTCTCTTGTCGTGTACATGTTCCAGGAACTTATTTGCCTTGTCTCCGCTTTTCCAATTTTCTTCTTCATCATTCTAATTAGGAATGGCAAGATCACAAATTCAAATGGGATCCTGCCGAGTACGGTGGAGTCACCGAGCTGTACGTGCCTTCCGAACACATCTGGCTTCCGGATATCGTGCTGTACAACAAGTGAGTATTGTTTGCTGCTGTAATCTAATTCCTTCCTCGAAAATGAGAACATTCCAAGGAGCCAATTTTCCACGAATTTTCTCAGCGTGCAGAACACACGATGCGTACAAAAATTAAAGGGAAGATTACATTATTTCCGCTGTTAGTTTACTGTAAACACTTTTTAGTACAACATGTTGTTATAAAGTCAAACATTTCAGCAATTTGAGAAAATTACTTGAAGAACTTTTATATTACAAAATTGAATATTCCCAATGTAAAGAAATCATTTTGTTACGTTACAAATCTTACTTTACCGTTTCGAATGTATCGTATAAGATCTGGAATCAGTATGTTTCTAACTCTTCGCCGAACCCAGGTTAGCACGTTGGCACAGGCAAAGCTTCCACCCGTCGCTGCCTATGCCCTTGTACGGAGAACGAACGGCGAAATGACGTAGGCGTATGCTAATAACGCATTGTCATGCTCATCCCAACATGTTGCGTCCGCTGTAACTGCTGCTTGTCAAAATTCCACCCCGACTGCATGACGATGAGTATCATCTGCGGTGAACATTCATCAGGCGGACACGGATAATGACACGAATGACTCCTCACGGGGAGGTGCGTCCAAATCGCCCATGTAGTCACGTTAATGATGCCCATCTATCGGAGCTGTTTACCTAAATCGCTCGGCATTATTATGTTGAAATCATGACTGCGGGCCGTTCAGTGTTCGAGTTCATTATATTTAATTAACTATCCGTAGTCCCTTTAGTCCTCTTTAAACAAATCAATCGAACTTTGTTTTGTTGTTGTATGTAGCGCATTGGTATATGCATTTTTTTAATGTAACAAAAGTTTCATAATTAAATTATCCATTAGTGATTCTGAGAAATATCTGCCAAAGTCCCATTTACATTTGTTTGTTTGTTAACATACCTATTTTAAGTGCCTTTCACACCTTTCTGCCGATGTATCGAAGGACGCTGATTGCAAAATATGTATTTATATCCACATTTCTCTCACATAACTTTGCTCGTTCTGATCTATCCCGAAGTCGGGCCCAATGCTTCCAAACTTATGTAAATGAGCGGTCCCAAATTCAATTATATGCTTACCCAAAACCTTGGAGGTTGGGCCGGCGAGGCAGTACCAAAGTGTTTAATGTGGAGAAAATGTTTACTGCAAACGTTGTCCCAACGCTCCAAACGCTCGTTCGATTCGAACTGATGGAAAAGACACATACAAGCAACCCAGCAACTCGACGATGCATAAACGAAACACGTAGTGAAGTAAATTTGACAGTCAAAGTCAAAACTAAATAAAACAGTCAACTTTTTGCGTAATAAATCAACTGTGTGCAAAGTCAACAAAGCGCCATTGCTGGCTGTCGCACGCAGCGAGGTATCGGTCGCTGTGTGAGTGCGATACTTTTTTGCACCTAGCTTTCATTCGACTGAAACGAACTTTTTTTAAGCTTTTGTATGCTCAACCCTGTCCTCGAAAGTTTATTCTTCGCTTATGTGTGATGGGATAAAATTGAAAACCAAAACGCTGAAAATAGTTTATAACAGGAAAACTCCATTCATTTTTACTTAAAACATAAAAAACCCTACAACTTTTACATTTATAAAATAATTTATGCTTATTACTTTTTCTACGGTTACTTGCTTGAACTTCCACTCATGACATAACCTTGTTCGCTTAGCATAATTTTGTATCCAAAATGGCATGTTCCAAAATTAACATTACCACGTTATTCAACATATTTTGGAGCACATTTTTTAACTTTTCTTCTTGAAGAACACTGCCACTTCTATGAAGTATCTTAGAAGAAAAAACTCTATGTGAAAACATTTTCCTACAGCAAGAAAAAACGTTGAATTCAATAATAAAATAACAAAACCTTCCTGCGTCAACAATACGCTTGTAGAACGCGATAAGCCACGCAAATATTTCAGCAAGTGCCCGGGTAAGACACAATCATAAAAATTCTAATGTGCAATCTTCATAGCGAAGTTATGATGTGCTAATATGAGGCCGCGCCGCTTCCATAAACAGTCTCGTGCGAGGGAAGTTAATTAAAATACACAACTTCGTCGTAAGCGTCAGTGAGTCCTTTGCACCTCGGGTCGGTTTTATTTATATTCGTTTCCATTTCGGACGGCCGGTCGGGTCGTGGCGGTATGCCTAATCTAGATCATACCTGTACCCTCGGTAAATTATAATTAACGCTCTTACGTTTGACCTGTGGCTCCGCATTCGTTGCGGAAGAAATTTGTTCGCCAACAATTCGTTAAATCGGATGCTGGCAAGTGTTGGAATATGCCAAGCCCTTACTTAAATGAATATAACATCGTCCATAAAAAAAAACATTACAAAGTATGCATAGATGAACCTGGAAACTTTACCAATACATATTTCATTGCTTTACTCGTTAATGTGTTGTTATGTTTAGTAATTTCGTTATGTTTATTTTATGTCAACTTTTAAACCTTTAGCATTGGCAATTATATCTACGAAAGGAAAAGTATGTAGTTAAGAGCGAGGAAAAAAACACACTATTCTATTTCAAACGGTTCATTTCCTTACAACACAGAGTGGGTCTGTCTACATAATTAAACTTACTAACGTCGATCGTAATCGTTGATATTTGAGGAGTTTACGTTTTCTTTCACAAATTTTGTGTGTATTAAAAGCGGACTTATACAAGTTGTTCAAGATGCATTTCAGTCAACCTTCACGTAAATAAATACTTTACTTGTCTAAGTAAATTAACAAAAATCATATCACCGTGTTTATGTCTTTGTAATTATATCATTCCAAGTTCTTTTATCCCAAAACAATTATTCATGGTTTTCTCAACAAAGGGTCAACTGTTAATCTTGCCATCAATTTGAAAATATTCTTATTATTTTGGTATTTTGGATTGCTAGAGTATTTGTTGGATTGGTCAATCAACTGACAACAAGTCTTGATTGGCCTGATCGGTCTAGACATGTATTTTTTATGTAAATTCATATGGCTCAGATATGCTTAATTACGCGTACCTGACTATACCATATAGTTCTTGAATCGAATTGAAAAGAAAACGATATACTATATACTATTATTTACGTTGGTCATTTTACTATTTTCCTATTATCGACCATTTAACGATCATGTCCTACGAATTATGAATCATAATTCATACAAATCAACAGGAAGCAATTTTTATTCTAAATATATCGTTACATTACACTCTATATACTAACATACTTGTTTGCGATTAAGCCGAAGGCCCCAACAAGTCTTTATAGCTGTCGGAATCTATCACAAGCTACAAACCAGTAATGTGCAATCTTCATAGCGAAGTTATGATGTGCTAATATGAGGCCGCGCCGCTTCCATAAACAGTCTCGTGCGAGGGAAGTTAATTAAAATACACAACTTCGTCGTAAGCGTCAGTGAGTCCTTTGCACCTCGGGTCGGTTTTATTTATATTCGTTTCCATTTCGGACGGCCGGCCGGGTCGTGGCGGTATGCCTAATCTAGATCATACCTGTACCCTCGGTAAATTATAATTAACGCTCTTACGTTTGACCTGTGGCTCCGCATTCGTTGCGGAAGAAATTTGTTCGCCAACAATTCGTTAAATCGGATGCTGGCAAGTGTTGGAATATGCCAAGCCCTTACTTAAATGAATATAACATCGTCCATAAAAAAAAACATTACAAAGTATGCATAGATGAACCTGGAAACTTTACCAATACATATTTCATTGCTTTACTCGTTAATGTGTTGTTATGTTTAGTAATTTCGTTATGTTTATTTTATGTCAACTTTTAAACCTTTAGCATTGGCAATTATAACTGCAAACGTTGTCCCAACGCTCCAAACGCTCGTTCGATTCGAACTGATGGAAAAGACACATACAAGCAACCCAGCAACTCGACGATGCATAAACGAAACACGTAGTGAAGTAAATTTGACAGTCAAAGTCAAAACTAAATAAAACAGTCAACTTTTTGCGTAATAAATCAACTGTGTGCAAAGTCAACAAAGCGCCATTGCTAGCTGTCGCACGCAGCGAGGTATCGGTCGCTGTGTGAGTGCGATACTTTTTTGCACCTAGCTTTCATTCGACTGAAACGAACTTTTTTTAAGCTTTTGTATGCTCAACCCTGTCCTCGAAAGTTTATTCTTCGCTTATGTGTGATGGGATAAAATTGAAAACCAAAACGCTGAAAATAGTTTATAACAGGAAAACTCCATTCATTTTTACTTAAAACATAAAAACCCTACAACTTTTACATTTATAAAATAATTTATGCTAATTACTTTTTCTACGGTTACTTGCTTGAACTTCCACTCATGACATAACCTTGTTCGCTTAGCATAATTTTGTATCCAAAATGGCATGTTCCAAAATTAACATTACCACGTTATTCAACATATTTTGGAGCACATTTTTTAACTTTTCTTCTTGAAGAACACTGCCACTTCTATGAAGTATCTTAGAAGAAAAAACTCTATGTGAAAACATTTTCCTACAGCAAGAAAAAACGTTGAATTCAATAATAAAATAACAAAACCTTCCTGCGTCAACAATACGCTTGTAGAACGCGATAAGCCACGCAAATATTTCAGCAAGTGCCCGGGTAAGACACAATCATAAAAATTCTAATGTGCAGTCTTCATAGCGAAGTTATGATGTGCTAATATGAGGCCGCGCCGCTTCCATAAACGGTCTCGTGCGAGGGAAGTTAATTAAAATACACAACTTCGTCGTAAGCGTCAGTGAGTCCTTTGCACCTCGGGTCGGTTTTATTTATATTCGTTTCCATTTCGGACGGCCGGTATTTTTTTAATGTAACAAAAGTTTCATAATTAAATTATCCATTAGTGATTCTGAGAAATATCTGCCAAAGTCCCATTTACATTTGTTTGTTTGTTAACATACCTATTTTAAGTGCCTTTCACACCTTTCTGCCGATGTATCGAAGGACGCTGATTGCAAAATATGTATTTATATCCACATTTCTCTCACATAACTTTGCTCGTTCTGATCTATCCCGAAGTCGGGCCCAATGCTTCCAAACTTATGTAAATGAGCGGTCCCAAATTCAATTATATGCTTACCCAAAACCTTGGAGGCTGGGCCGGCGAGGCAGTACCAAAGTGTTTAATGTGGAGAAAATGTTTACTGCAAACGTTGTCCCAACGCTCCAAACGCTCGTTCGATTCGAACTGATGGAAAAGACACA
This sequence comes from Anopheles cracens, assembly GCA_002091845.1. Classification (NCBI taxonomy): domain Eukaryota; kingdom Metazoa; phylum Arthropoda; class Insecta; order Diptera; family Culicidae; genus Anopheles; species Anopheles cracens. Next base: position 6,308 of record KZ070903.1, on the reverse strand, counting down.
TACAAGCAACCCAGCAACTCGACGATGCATAAACGAAACACGTAGTGAAGTAAATTTGACAGTCAAAGTCAAAACTAAATAAAACAGTCAACTTTTTGCGTAATAAATCAACTGTGTGCAAAGTCAACAAAGCGCCATTGCTGGCTGTCGCACGCAGCGAGGTATCGGTCGCTGTGTGAGTGCGATACTTTTTTGCACCTAGCTTTCATTCGACTGAAACGAACTTTTTTTAAGCTTTTGTATGCTCAACCCTGTCCTCGAAAGTTTATTCTTCGCTTATGTGTGATGGGATAAAATTGAAAACCAAAACGCTGAAAATAGTTTATAACAGGAAAACTCCATTCATTTTTACTTAAAACATAAAAAAAAGAAATCATTTTGTTACGTTACAAATCTTACTTTACCGTTTCGAATGTATCGTATAAGATCTGGAATCAGTATGTTTCTAACTCTTCGCCGAACCCAGGTTAGCACGTTGGCACAGGCAAAGCTTCCACCCGTCGCTGCCTATGCCCTTGTACGGAGAACGAACGGCGAAATGACGTAGGCGTATGCTAATAACGCATTGTCATGCTCATCCCAACATGTTGCGTCCGCTGTAACGGCTGCTTGTCAAAATTCCACCCCGACTGCATGACGATGAGTATCATCTGCGGTGAACATTCATCAGGCGGACACGGATAATGACACGAATGACTCCTCACGGGGAGGTGCGTCCAAATCGCCCATGTAGTCACGTTAATGATGCCCATCTATCGGAGCTGTTTACCTAAATCGCTCGGCATTATTATGTTGAAATCATGACTGCGGGCCGTTCAGTGTTCGAGTTCATTATATTTAATTAACTATCCGTAGTCCCTTTAGTCCTCTTTAAACAAATCAATCGAACTTTGTTTTGTTGTTGTATGTAGCGCATTGGTATATGCATTTTTTTAACATCCCACCTACTCAAAAACACATCTAACGAAAGTCGTCCGCCAAATGACATCCATTACGACTGAGGTCATTTCTATACTTTAAACGATTTAGACATATGACTGAAATAGTATCAATTAGTAAATTACGTTTGAACGAACGAATGAAGATTGCACAAGCACGTATAACAGTATTCGCTTTGCATTTTGATTCATAATTTATCAACACTGGAGGCATCATTGAATTTTTGTTATACTGTATATTTACGTCACAACCTTCACTCACCTTTGATTGTCGTATTTGTCTACTCAATCTTGCACTATTTGCTCGTGTCATCTTCTCTTGTCGTGTACATGTTCCAGGAACTTATTTGCCTTGTCTCCGCTTTTCCAATTTTCTTCTTCATCATTCTAATTAGGAATGGCAAGATCACAAATTCAAATGGGATCCTGCCGAGTACGGTGGAGTCACCGAGCTGTACGTGCCTTCCGAACACATCTGGCTTCCGGATATCGTGCTGTACAACAAGTGAGTATTGTTTGCTGTTGTAATCTAATTCCTTCCTCGAAAATGAGAACATTCCAAGGAGCCAATTTTCCACGAATTTTCTCAGCGTGCAGAACACACGATGCGTACAAAAATTAAAGGGAAGATTACATTATTTCCGCTGTTAGTTTACTGTAAACACTTTTTAGTACAACATGTTGTTATAAAGTCAAACATTTCAGCAATTTGAGAAAATTACTTGAAGAACTTTTATATTACGAAATTGAATCAAGCATTAAGTTAATTGCGGGAAAAAGTTTAAATTAGTTTCGAAAACTGTTCATCTAGCTTCGTGTGCATCGGTGATTTTGCTCAAGGCGCACATACTGCTTTCTTTCGAGCATTGTGGCCGTCCTGTTGGTGTGAAGCACACACGAACCTTCGTTGTACATACGTTCAGTGTTTTGGTTATATAGTTTCGATGTGTTTGTACCTAAAAACCAACCAGCAAAACCATTCCGGTACCAATTTCAATCTCAGTTCTACAGCCCAACAACCCAGTTTGTCAATGGGTGTGTGAAAAGCTTACCACCAGAGTTCTCGGCGAAACGAAAAGTGTCAATTAAACGATGGTAACTTAATTCACTTCAAACGCCTTCGAAAGTTTCTTTCACATAACGTTTCCTGCAGGGGTTTCTCTTGAAGTTATACCCAATAGCGAACCGCAAGTATTGCCTGTCAGCTGCATTATGTCAGGCACCTAACGTGGCGTTGCAATTGCTGTCCTTAGGTGATATTTATTTGACGAGTTCCTGCTTAACGCGATGCCAGAATAATAGTAAACACTGAGTAAAAATTAATTAAATTGCTAACTTATGCTAATTGAAATACATATGTGACAGTCACGAGAAAGCGAAACGCGTCAATCGCACTCATGGACGAGGGACAAACGACAGTTGTGTTTTCAAAACCACGATTCATTTAGGTTGTGAGGTTGTGTCACAATAACTAACATAACTTTCCATAACTGCCAAGATCTAAGATAGACTACGATCGTGAGCAATGGTCGCTGCCTGCGTTCATTTTATATGTTAATGGTGTTATTTATTTATTATTTCGTTGTAATTTAAATTTAAGAAAAACGTTCATTAAACGACATAAAAACCTGGCATAAAACAAACAAATTATTTTGTACTATACATACAAATATATACTAACATACTTGTTTGCGATTAAGCCGAAGGCCCCAACAAGTCTTTATAGCTGTCGGAATCTATCACAAGCTACAAACCAGAGTGTTGCACAGCACGACAAGTTTAACGAGTTTAACTAACCGAGACGAGACCGAAGGCAACGCCGCGGGGCCAGCGGTCAGACCTCGACGGTTTGTCGTTGGCTTGTTAGGTTGCACATTGGGCTAGCATTTGCTGCTGTCGCTGCAACCTTTACCACCCGTGTTTTCCGTTTCGCAATGCTCAAGGACCCTTTCCGGATCATCGAACTATGAGCAATGTGGTTGTGCTGTGTACCCCGCCATCCGGGGGAAGTCCGGACCCGTCTCCCCGTCTCTTCGTTCATTGTTCGCCAACAATTCGTTAAATCGGATGCTGGCAAGTGTTGGAATATGCCAAGCCCTTACTTAAATGAATATAACACCGTCCATAAAAAAAACATTACAAAGTATGCATAGATGAACCTGGAAACTTTACCAATACATATTTCATTGCTTTACTCGTTAATGTGTTGTTATGTTTAGTAATTTCGTTATGTTTATTTTATGTCAACTTTTAAACCTTTAGCATTGGCAATTATAACTACGAAAGTTAAAGTATGTAGTTAAGAGCGAGGAAAAAAAAACACACTATTCTATTTCAAACGGTTCATTTCCTTACAACACAGAGTGGGTCTGTCTACATAATTAAACTTACTAACGTCGATCGTAATCGTCGATATTTGAGGAGTTCACGTTTTCTTTCACAAATTTTGTGTGTATTAAAAGCGGACTTATACAAGTTGTTCAATATGCATTTCAGTCAACCTTCACGTAAATAAATACTTTACTTGTCTAAGTAAATTAACAAAAATCATATCACCGTGTTTATGTCTTTGTAATTATATCATTCCAAGTTCTTTTATCCCAAAACAATTATTCATGGTTTTCTCAACAAAGGGTCAACTGTTAATCTTGCCATCAATTTGAAAATATTCTTATTATTTTGGTATTTTGGATTGCTAGAGTATTTGTTGGATTGGTCAATCAACTGACAACAAGTCTTGATTGGCCTGATCGGTCTAGACATGTATTTTTTATGTAAATTCATATGGCTCAGATATGCTTAATTACGCGTACCTGACTATACCATATAGTTCTTGAATCGAATTGAAAAGAAAACGATATACTATATACTATTATTTACGTTGGTCATTTTACTATTTTCCTATTATCGACCATTTAACGATCATGTCCTACGAATTATGAATCATAATTCATACAAATCAACAGGAAGCAATTTTTATTCTAAATATATCGTTACATTACACTCTATATACTAACATACTTGTTTGCGATTAAGCCGAAGGCCCCAACAAGTCTTTATAGCTGTCGGAATCTATCACAAGCTACAAACCAGAGTGTTGCACAGCACGACAAGTTTAACGAGTTTAACTAACCGAGACTGCAAGCATTAAGTTAATTGCGGGAAAAAGTTTAAATTAGTTTCGAAAACTGTTCATCTAGCTTCGTGTGCATCGGTGATTTTGCTCAAGGCGCACATACTGCTTTCTTTCGAGCATTGTGGCCGTCCTGTTGGTGTGAAGCACACACGAACCTTCGTTGTACATTCGTTCAGTGTTTTGGTTATATAGTTTCGATGTGTTTGTACCTAAAAACCAACCAGCAAAACCATTCCGGTACCAATTTCAATCTCAGTTCTACAGCCCAACAACCCAGTTTGTCAATGGGTGTGTGAAAAGCTTACCACCAGAGTTCTCGGCGAAACGAAAAGTGTCAATTAAACGATGGTAACTTAATTCACTTCAAACGCCTTCGAAAGTTTCTTTCACATAACGTTTCCTGCAGGGGTTTCTCTTGAAGTTATACCCAATAGCGAACCGCAAGTATTGCCTGTCAGCTGCATTATGTCAGGCACCTAACGTGGCGTTGCAATTGCTGTCCTTAGGTGATATTTATTTGACGAGTTCCTGCTTAACGCGATGCCAGAATAATAGTAAACACTGAGTAAAAATTAATTAAATTGCTAACTTATGCTAATTGAAATACATATGTGACAGTCACGAGAAAGCGAAACGCGTCAATCGCACTCATGGACGAGGGACAAACGACAGTTGTGTTTTCAAAACCACGATTCATTTAGGTTGTGAGGTTGTGTCACAATAACTAACATAACTTTCCATAACTGCCAAGATCTAAGATAGACTACGATCGTGAGCAATGGTCGCTGCCTGCGTTCATTTTATATGTTAATGGTGTTATTTATTTATTATTTCGTTGTAATTTAAATTTAAGAAAAACGTTCATTAAACGACATAAAAACCTGGCATAAAACAAACAAATTATTTTGTACTATACATACAAATATATAACAAAATGAAAGAAAAAACAAAAAATAACGATATGTATCTTATAAAAGACTATGTAATTGTTAAAATATGTATTCAAAGCTTTGATGCTTTTGATATAATTAGGTGCAACTCCAGATACAATTTTATTAATTTATTTCTTAGTTTGAAAAGTATCGCAAACTAACAAATATATAACTATTCGGAAAACTTTCTAAAACATTATTCAGTCCTAAAAGAATAAAAGTTATTATGAAAAGTAATCATAAACAGATATAATGTAGATATACTATTTATCAAAAAATACTACAATCGTATCTGCTAACATCTACAATAACATAAGGCTACATATATGGCTACAGTAACATCTATGCTTACATATATTTAAAAAAAAATCAATCGACAATGTAAATACTTTTTATAAAATGTTGATTTTCAAAGCTTACTTTTATCAATTAAACTATGCCAACATGTTATGCAGATATGATTAACATAAATTTTAAGCTCTTTTTCAAAATCGATTATTTCATGAACCCGCACACGGTAGGTAAAGACGAAGTCAGAAGGATAGTTGTGAAAAGTTCTAATAGCAGAAACAATCTTTTTCAATTAAACCAAATGTTTTGACAGCAACTACCTTTCAACAAGTTTTTTTTTCAATCTCCCAATGAAGAAACATTTCTGCACGATATGCCCTGCTCATTGGCATATGCCTTTGTTTGATTCTTTCCTGAGCCTGAGCCAATCTTTCTCAAGCGCAGCTTGTACGACGAGTACGAAAGCAAACTAATTCGATTATACTGCTTTTTGTATACCAATTTAATATGGCAACCAATTTGAAGACTAACTAGTTCAACAAATACCACTGCGGGATATTGTGTTAGAAACTTTTTCAATTATCTCGCACACAGCATAAAACTATTGGTTGACGCTCCGCCAAGAACAGTTGGGCCCGAGGGGAGAGTTTTTTGTCACACGATTTGTTTTCTTTGCAGCACAACTTATTGATAAATTTTCAGCATATAAGAGCATATCAAGAGTTGTTTTTGAATCATTTCTTATCTCTGGATAACTTAAAGTTAAAATAACATGATACGACTACAATGACATGAAAAATTGGATGATATTAAATCGCACATTAATCAATATGTTCCCAGTAACGCGTGTACCGATTCGTCATTATGTTTGCCAAATTTTCACGCATCAGCTAACAATGTGTGTACCCATGCGTAACAAACGTTTCTCATTACGTCCACGTGCACGTACACAATATCGCTAACCATCAAAAACCATCGGCAAATCATAATACCTTGCACGAATCGATTTCT
>KZ070891.1:195092-213268 GCA_002091845.1 Anopheles cracens | reverse complement strand
GCAGCGTCTCATCGTTTGACGAGATTCTGATTGATATCAGGCAACTTGAGCCTTGAGCCGATCGCCACGACGACGACGCCTTTATTCCACCCTTCAGCGTCAAGAGTTGGCCACCACGAGCGATGGCGCGAAACTGGTTGGGGGGGGGGGGGGACAGTACGTATTGTTTTAATTGAAGGACTACGCGCGCGCCGGTGTGTGCGCTATCATTAGCCGGGAGAGAAGGAAGTGGGCAAATGGGCCACAGACACTAAATACCTTCATCAGCGGGCGAGGTGTGCGTTACTCGAGTGCGATTCCTTGGCAAGGTTAGCTCAGCAACCTAGAACCAGATACCATTAGAAGAGTTCGAGCGAAACGATCCTGGCCGGGTAATGAGTTCCTGTGCTGGGGCTGGCTGGAGAGAGAGAAAAAACACACACACGAATGCGACTGCTCGAAGGTATTATGCAAGCGCGCCGATATGATACCGTCTTGGCGAGGAGGGCCATGCTGCCTGATGCCTTCCGAGATTACGGCTAATGGATAGTGTCGACGCTAATCGAAACATATGGGTAATTTCTAACCGCCCAACGACCAACCGGTCGACCTTCCAGCGGCAAGGCAGGCAAGAAAATGAACAAAAAACTTCAACCAGCGGGAAGCAACGAACCTCCTGGGATTTTTTATTGTACCTCTTTTTATTCCCCACGATTTCTTTTCCCACTTCTGTCTGTTTGCAAACACATCGCCAATCAATGGGCAGGGGAGAAAAAAGACCATTTCCTCACACACGTTCGCTGTGGTGAACCACGTGACCACAACCACGTGAAAGGAAAACCGTATCGAGTGCCAGATTCGATCGATGCGCCACAATGTTTACGAAGCTGGGGGGTTTTGACGGAGGGTTTTGTCCTTCCGACAGCGGCGATAAAAGCGCAGACGAATCGAGGGAAAACGCTTCCTCGTTGCGTTCAATTTCCCCGTCGAGCGCACATAATAGTGCAATAACGAGCGGAAATGAACCGACTGTGGTAGGGATTTTTTTATTCGTTTATACATTTTTAAATTTATTTTCATAATAAAAGTATTTTCTGCTTATACCCCTACCGAGGTAAAATAATGTTTTATACATTTCCGATTAATCGACAAAAAAAAACATGGAAAAAATAACCAATTAAGCACTAACTAATGATCCTTCATTGAATGGCACATTCCGCGGATGCCTTCGAATGTCACATTACGCCTCCTGCGGCCGGGTTCAGCTGGAAGCTTCGCTCGACGAGTCAAACGCGGCTCTCTTTCACTTGCAACCGCTTGCACTTGAACCGGCCGGCGTCCGCGGGTCGAGGCGAAAGACGGTAGGCGATGCAATTTGTATCTCTCCATTACAGTACCGCACCGTGATGGATGCGGTGGTTAACGGCGGGGGCGTGGGTCGAGGCGGGACGGCCTCCTCTTCGTATCTTCGTAAAGCTCCACCCTCCCACGGGCGCTCAAGTTCGGAAGTTCAAGTGCAACCGAACCGAGCGGACACGATTGGCGCAATAAAATGCGCGCACGGGGTGCGAAAGGTTAAATGCAAAGCAATTACACACGTCACACCGACAGTGCACAGCTGCATCTATGCAGAATGAGAGATTAATAGCTCTTTTTTTCTGTAGTAACAATACGGAAAGATGGCACAGGAAGAAGCTCTTGGCGAGATTTGATTGCAAAGGACTCGAGTTGGATGCATAGAATTGTTTAAACTATCTGTAGATATTGAAAAGTTTCTAGCTAGTCGTAAAGATGGCTGACTCGAGCCTCTATACTCAAAAGAACATACTTTTACAACAAATCCTAATTCAATAAATAAAGTATCCTTTGATCCGGATGTCGCATGATTGGAAGTTACTTCTGACAGTATTCTCTCAAGAGTTCGTTAGAGTAATTATAGAAAAAAAATGGACAAGTTTAGAGGTTAGGGTCCGGAAGAATGTAATGGTCGCTCCACAGAGGGTCGCCCACAGGACATAAGATACTATTTTTAAAAATCTTTTTTCGGGTTTGCTCTTTTATTTTATTGAATAAATTATATGATTAATGAGTGTGTTGATAAATTTTCAACATTAATAATTTGTTCATTATTTTATTAAAAATATATATACAATATTTCGTTATTTTTAAACCAAAAAATAACAATCCTTAGTTTTCATTCGCTTGTATGTTGCACACTAGTTGCGGAAATCAATGCAGTTATATTATGCATATAAACTAGTTTCGATGATGAATTGAGTTTCAATTACTTTGTTTTGTTCATAACCAGTTATTTATTAGACTGTTATTAGATTTCTCTAGGTACTTTCCTATTTAATGACTCATTTTTGAAGTGGGACATTCTTCTTGTTTTTATATAGAAATTTTACATAATAAAAACAATATTTTTTACATTATTTTGCTCAGTAATCCCCAAGATTTTCTATAGTAATTCAAAAACTACTAGAAAAAACCGATGATGGAAAATGTTAATCATGATAAATATTGTATAAGCAATTTCTAAGCAATGTGTTTCATTTAAGTGTGTTGTGGTTGCTGTAAAATATTCATTCGCAGCTCAAACAAAGCTTGTCAAACAACTTTTGACACAAAGTAAAAAATATAGCACAAAAAAACACAAACCAATTGAGTAAAAAAAAACGGATGTAATATCATCCATTTTAGTATCCTTTTGAATGAGTTTCTATCAGTAATTGATGACTATTCCGTTTCTATATAAAGTTGTATAACCTTTTAGTTCAAATTTTCTGGAAGTGTTCATCTTCAGGTTAGTTTTTTTTTGCGAATCAGCTTGCCTGGTGTGTATTATTCGAGAAACTTCTCTGCAATAAGTATCCTGATTCGAAGATTCAGCTTCTTGGAATATGTAGAATAGAGTTGTAAATTTTCGGAAAACTGATTGATAATCATTTTTCTAAACGATTACTTATGGTGTATGTCTTACATATGAAATTGGTAAAACATAAGCAAAAGAGCATGCAAACCCGCATGCAAACCCGCAAACTTTTGGACTTTCCCATGTGAATGCCGTCCTTGTCATCGTCACTCAATCGTGTGGCTCGCAGCTGAGGCCTTTCGATCTTACCCGGCTCACCTGTCGCACCAAGCGGCACGAGCAGACACCGCGCTGCGTTCAGTCGTCCGCCGTACGTTGGGAGGTTCGCACGCGCGCGCTCGTTCGTGTGTGTGTGTGTGTTCCAGTGCATTCCGAGCAGCATGTGATAGGGAGTGTGAAACGCGAAAAAAAAACACCCTTTCCTCCGCAAGGCTAGCCTCCGTTCCCCCCATACCACCCAGTGTTATAAAATATGTAATTCGGCTTTATTGCCAACTGGATCGAGGAAGACCGGGATGGGTGTTTGTGTGTGAGTCCTGGTCGTTGATTCCTGCCGAGGTGTTATAATTCTTTGTGTCCATTGCGTTCGTGTGTGTGTGTGTGTGTGTTTACGTGTGCGCGTGTGGATTATGAAAATCAAAGCTCAACGCAGCGGTAATTAAATGTTATCATCGATTTGCATCGTCCTGTACGCGTGTGTGCGATGGAGGCGCCCGGTGGCTCTGCGCGGTTTGCCTTTTTTTTCCCGTCCAACCCCAACCCCATGTGCTCGGGCACTTCCGGTCACTCCGGTGCTCGTGATATGATACATTAAACCGACCGGCGTCGAAAAGGTGTCGAAGGAAGCGAACAAAAACACAAGGTGAACGTGCCGTCGATAAGCAAGGACGACCGCGAAATCTACTTCCGGTCGCCACCCGAGCGGGAGGAGGCTCGTAAAAAGGGGTTGTGTGTGTGTGTGTGTGTTCATGTACGAGTCTCTTGTTTTCATATCAACAACTTCCTCCACCCAGGTTGTTGATTTCATCGCGCAAGGATTACGGATTAGGCTTCCGCCTAATTAAAAACGAATAAATCGGAGGATTACGGCGCTGAAGATGATCATCGGAATGGTGTCGCGAAAGTCGTTAAATATGGACGATTTTACGTGTTTCACTTGTTTGTCTCTATTTGTTTATGTGATAAAAAAGTGTCCTTAAAAGATATGTTCATCTGCAAATATGCTCCTTCTTTAATTTGACCATAATTTAAATCATAAAAGAAACGCTTCATTTCTTCGGCCACTTCATCGTGCTCAGCGACCCTGATTTGTGATTTGTTTACCCACAAAAAAACACAAACAAAAAGAACAAATCAACCTCGGTACAATATGGGTGGGAGCGAAACCAATAAAATTCGCATCCACCGAGTCACCCCGTTTGGAGCATGCCCGAATGCAGCGTAGTGCATCGAACGCAGCAGTGGGTGGGAAGTGGTGGATTCGGTTTTTGATATAATAAGTATTGATTGGGTGTACTAAAAATAGTGAAAGGCCCCGGTGGGCTTTCCGTGTGGCGCGCGTCTTGCAACCGACCCGGAATTGGTGGCTTTTTTTGCGTTGTTTGCGTTGTTGTTTTTTGCGATGCGCCCGATCGTTTGTGTCGATTTTCGTGAGTTAGACCTAGTAGGAAACAAGAATCGGTGTGCACGAGTGCGCCAGGGTATGGGTTTCGCAAACAACAAACCGAACAACAAACACTGCAACAAACGTCACGCTTTGGTTCGCGTGCTTCGGCGATTGAGACGCGTACTTTTTCTCCCCCTATAAAGAAGTACGTTTGAATATTCGGAAGCAAACGTCTCCGCTGGCTGCATCTCTCGATCGGTTCGCCGTAGTGTCATCCGATAAGAGGGACTACGCGTCTTATACTGTCTCTCTCACTCTCTCGTACGGCCTGCCTTACAAGTCCCAGGGGAGACAATTAGCTGGGCAGAAATTGAAGACGCTGAAACGATGCGCCCGGGAGGTGAATCGTGGCAAGTATGACCACCCAACAGGCAGCCCTGGGATGGATCGTTCCGGGATTGTGGGTTTGTAGCGTGTGACGAACTTTAATCGCCATAGCTTGAAACGTGCTTCAAGTAATCTTTTACACCGTCGTGGACTTGGTGGTTTTATCCAATAAGTCACAAGTCTATCTCAGGCTCTAGTCTCTCAGAAACTGTGGAGAACATAAAAACATGGTAAATTTTCATGACTTCATGGATTCAATATAGAAGAAGACATACTTTTTACATTATGCAATGATCCATGGTTCTAGAATTGATTCTTTTGCTGCCTGTTACATCGGGAATTAAGTAAATTTTGAGCCATTTATTACTTGTTTCTGCTTAGATCCTAACGACATGAAAAAGAGGTTAAGATCTATAAGTGCTCGATGAATTTATACTCGATGGTGGAGCAGGCGTGACAAAATCAAGTGAGACTTTCTTATGATTCGTACGAATTTACGTTCTGAGCGAGCTTACGATACGTATAAACATCCAAAATAAATAGAAATATCAAAAATACGCTACATATTTCAATAGTTATGTTAGGGACCAATTCTCTGCTTTGATATCGCACATCTTTCACGTCTTCACGGCTTGGAGTCAATTCTCGGAAGAACGAATTTATTAATCCTAAATTCCTACTCATCTTCGGCTCCTTACTTATCTCATCTTAGGCTGCTCCCGGCTCCCGAAACCCAAAGCTCGCCTAGGACGACCTATATCTCGGTTGCCTACATTTAGGCGCTTTGCACTAACAAGTCGTATTTATGAGACTGTCAAAGTGAAACTGAGAGGGGGAGCGGGCAGGATAGGTTTTTCCACAGCGTTAATACTGCCCTTTCTCCGCTTCGTGTGTATTTGTGAGCGTTTTTTTTTGTGCCTCAGTCTAAGTCTAAGGCTATTGTGCAACGACACACGAAAAGGACTAATTGAAGTAAATTGCTTTTGCGTTTTACATTCACATCCTTGCAAAAAAAAACCCTTGGATGCACACGGTAAGGGAGCTTGCGTGCGCAAAAGCTACTCGAAAAGCTTTGACGCGCTAGCTTTCGGAAGCTGTCAAACTGCTCGATTGTACCGGTCGCTCGAATCGGTGTCAGGGGTGCTGAACTCAATGGCACGCGATGTTACTGTTGAAAGGAACGTGAAAAATTATTACCATTTCGTAAAAATTGGTTAATTTTACATTTAAAAAAAGCTCATCGATATGCTTTATTTATTTATTTATTTTATTTTATGTAAGAAGAAGATTTTTCATTTTTCAGATCATTTTTTTAGAGAAGAATCATATCTTCTTCAATTTGTCCTCATTTTTAGTGCATTTAGTTCTCTTCGTTATCATTATTATTATTATTATTATTCATTTATTGTCTTTAAGTTTGCTAAATAAATTATTGGTTTTATAGTATCCAAATATTTTCAATTATTTTTCATTTACGATTTTCTTTTTATACCCCTTATCTCTGCGACCGATATAGCAGGGTATCTCGTTCAATGTATTAGGACAAACACATGTTTCCATCTTCCAACTTTACCAGCGTTGGTTCTAATTGTTCGAGCATGAGTTCGAGTAGAAATTTCAGATACAGATGCATGCATAAATTTTCGTTGTTATTGTGAAGGAAGTGACATTTAAAAAAATCATTTACTAATTTGTTTCTCCTCTTTTACGCCCAATTTATTTCCATATACATATACATCAAGGATGGTTAATATAATGTCCTATTTTTGTGCTTTTATCGGGGTTTCGTTTTGGTTTCGGTTATTGTGGTACGTTGAGTAAATTGGCTTAAAAATGATACAAATCACGAACGAAAAATGTTCTTACTTCAAAATTTACGAAAAATATGATACTTCCGTTCTCATCCTACTAATAAACATTGCTTGATCTATAAATCTTTGAATCTGAATATTTGGATCCTTCTTAAGAAAGTTTTCATCCTGTTATACGTATTATTTTATATCCGTAAGGATGGATTTGAAGCAGGTTATCTTGAAAGAGAGTAGAATAATATCTTGTATATTAGATTCGAGCTAAATACTATGAAAGATCAACCAAAAATTGCAGAACTGCGTAATTATTCCAAAATGATGGTTGACTGTTATTCTATTTTCCACTCTTAATTTGACATTTCAAACGACTTACATTTCTAAGTTCTAGCAGGAAATGATTAGTTAGGTTAAAGTATGGAGTTGGTTAAACAATCCTTACAAAAATCGTCAAAAATCGCCACCAGCGAACTTCTCCATGTAAAAGCTATCCTCAAACCTCTAACCCACTCTATAGCTTTCGTCCTAATTGTCGTGCCCAAACGTCAACACAACACTAACCCCATCCCAATAGTTCCTCCTCCTTTCGCAAATTGCGGCAAATGTTTTCATTAATTGACATCGGCCGGACGTCGGAGCGGCGGAACCGAAAGAGATCCGCCCGGTGGTAAAAGTACAAACACAGCTGACCCCAGCTGACAAATGGGAATCAAAGTCGTCGTGACTGGGCGCTTCGGCGGTCGGCGGCGCACCAACACTTGGCCGACACTTCTTGCCCCCGGCTGCGTCAACAGCACGCCGTTCATTTGCACTTGGTGCACCTATGCAAATTTGTTCTGCGCGCGGCGAAGAAAGTGACCAAACGCGCGCGCGCGCGAACGACACACAACGGAGCAATGTCGAGCCGTTTTCGAGTGGAGAAAACAGAGCGATGATTCGCACCGGACCGGACACGGATTCGTGTTCGCGATTGGTAGGCTCGAAGATGTTGTAGAGAAAGAAAACACAATTATCTTTTCTTCTAAAAGATATTTAATCTTTTCTTTCATTTAAAATACATTCTTTCTAATTTTCCTTTCCTTTATTGGCTGTTTTTTTTTTATTGAAACGTGCAAGTAATGATTAAAACGAGCATAGGTTTTAATTATGTTTCCTCTTTCAATTACATGTTTTTTCGCCAACGCTTCTCACCGGCAGATAAGCGCTGATCTATCGTTTTAATTTCCCAGCGCTAACTTTCGCTGTGTAGGCTTCCACCCGCGGGAGGACAAATGGACTTCCGGCGCACGCGATGGGTTGGGGTGGCCTGCGTCAAAAGGCGAACTCCCCCCCGTGAAAGGGATCGAACAAAGGAAAGCCAGTGATTCAGTGGTGCAGCGAAGCGAAACGGTTAGACTTAGACTGAGGCACAAAAAAAACGCTCACAAATACACACGAAGCGGAGAAAGGGCAGTATTAACGCTGTGGAAAAACCTATCCTGCCCGCTCCCCCTTCCTCCCTCCACCAAGCACCGTGATCGACCGTGATTTGTTTATCTTGACTCCATAATTAATCAGATCCAGCGCTCGGGGTGGGTTTTTTGTTTACCTTCCCGAGCGTCCGAGCGGATGGGGCCAAAAGCCCATGCTTATTAAGGACGGCAGGCCGGCAGGGGGAGCGAACCCGGGGCGAGTCACGCAACGGCCCACAATAGACGGCACCGACGCCGGACTGTCTCCACGTTCGATCGGTACAGTAAAAAAAAAAATCACAACAAAGCGACCCGATGTCCGTGCCGAGCACGTGCACGGCGTTCCTAAATGGAAAAGCCAGCTGATCGTAATCGATAACATCGCGATGCTAATGTGTCTTCATTGTCGCTGTGTAATGCACCTTCGGTACGGTACGGTGACCCGGGTGGGTGGGCGCCGTGCAGTGACAGTAATCGATGGCCGCTTTGCCGCGGTATGTGTGTGTGTCTGTGGGGGGGAGCAGGGACATTTTTCATTCATGGCAGAGGGCCCCGTACCCACACCTCAAGGACATTCGGCCACGCTACAAAACGAGTGCTGCATGCTTCGGCCGGTGCATGCAAACGAAACGATCAAACAAAAAGAAAAAAGGAGCAAAAGAGCAAAAAAAGAACACAGATGATCGCGTGCCGCGAAAGCTCCAGCTTGCGAACCCGATTCGCAAACGAACGAACGCACGAGAGCCGAACCGTTTGCCGAACCGACCGAAGCGACCAAGTGAAAGATGGCCGCCATCGGGTTTGCACAGTGCCGTGCACGAGCAGACACCGCGCTGCGTTCAGTCGTCCGCCGTACGTTGGGAGGTTCGCACGCGCGCGCTCGTTCGTGTGTGTGTGTGTGTTTAGTGAGTTGGTGAGTCGTTGGCTCACGCCGTTACTCAGAATAGAACCGATTTAATTGATTTCACAACGATTTCGTACGCAGAGCAGAACTGTTCTGCTTTGGATATGCTCAACTGTCAAAAGATAGTGAGAAATGGCAGACAAATCAATAACTCACTCGGCGACTAACCACTCACCGACAGAGTGTTGATACGAGTTACTTAACGAATCGAATATCCGTGGTGGTGTGATGAGCGCTGAGTTGCTCAACTAACAATAGACACTGGACTTTTTTTTATTTTTGGCATAGCATGAAAGGGATTGAAACTATGCAGGCATCACGTCAGTCAAATGTTCTCTTTTTACAACATTAAGCAGTCTGTTGTTCGTACTACTAATCGTCTTTTAGATCAAATCTTGTCCTCTGTCTTTTCAAACAATCTTCCAACTACCCAAAACAAGTTTCTTGCAAGATAAACTCAATAACGATGAGCTGTTAGATAAGAGACTATCGCATTCTTCATCTCCTGCAGACGAAATTCCAACGCCAGGCAACGTCAAAGTCACGGTCTAGGTTGCCGTCGGTGCCGGTACAAGCACCCTGCATACCTTCCCGATGAAGCGTGACTTAGAGTTATGATAATGAAAAAACATAGCCGTATTCATGTTTTCAAACCTCCCCCTCCGCAAACTACCCGAAAGCAAGTACATGATTGCTTGTTCCGACTTGTCCGAATGATGTCATCGGGGGATGTTCCTAAAACTCCCCTAGCCACGTTGAGATGTCAATCTGGAAAAAGGGCAACGGCTGGCTAGAACCGGACACTCCGAATAGCGCATGGACCGTTTTCAAGATCATCATCATCGAGGTCCCAGCACGCAAAGACGCGTCCCCGGTCAGCCAATAAATTCCGTATAATTAATGAATTTAACCAAACGTCCCGGTTGGTGCATCCCCCCCGTTGGTACGGCTGCTTCGTCCCAGACGTTTGCTGGCGTTTGCTGGTCCCGTCGCCTGCCGTACCTGTTGCACGGTGCAACGGTGCGATTTTGGCTGTAAACACTCACCCGCTCCTACGCTTCAATCAAACATGTTTAATGGCGAAGGACACCCTAGGGACATCATCCCCGTTACTGTTCGGCACCTACGGGTCCGTCCGTCTGTTGTCTAGCTGGACGATAAATTATGCAAATGCGTTGCTGCGCTCTTAAAAAGGTGTTGCTGGGGACGAATGACTGACTCGGTCGTTTGTCAGCGCTCCGGTGGGAGCTCGTAGTCGTAGTCCTCCTCCTCTTCGCAGCACCAGCTCCAGCGTGTGATTCTGCGTCTAGAAGGGTGTGAGTGTGTGCAACAGTCGATTGCAACATTCCACGCTTCAGCGCGAGATACGCTGGCGGTGTTTGCCTGCGTAACAGATGTCATGTCAACCGACATCCATCCCTATCAGCCGTGCCAAGTGTCTTTGCGGAGTCGTCGCACATACCGTCCAGACAAGTGCGACGTACAATTGGATCGTGATCGCGACGGCCGTGTGGCGGCAAACTTCACAGCCCCCGGGGTGGCAAATCATTCCCGCAGCCGAGCGAATGACGGTAGGGCCAATAAAGCACGCGTCTTGATTAGTGGCCATATCCGACACGTGCGCTGTGCGGTCTGAAGTGAGCAACGCGCCTGAAGACCTGACACTGACTTCCATCGGAAGTGACGATTAGCGGAGGATGCGATGTGACGAGTGACGGGACGAGCCGGCTGCTGACGGCAAACCTCTCGCTTCTAGGTGTTTCTTCCCGGGCGTGTTCGTACTACTAATCGTCTTTTAGATCAAATCTTGTCCTCTGTCTTTTCAAACAATCTTCCAACTACCCAAAACAAGTTTTTTGCAAGATAAACTCAATAACAGTGAGTTGTTAGATAAGAAACTATCGCATTCTTCATCTCCTGCAGACGAAATTCCAACGCCAGGCAACGTCAAAGTCACGGTCTAGGTTGCCGTCGGTGCCGGTACAAGCACCCTGCATACCTTCCCGATGAAGCGTGACTTAGAGTTATGATAATGAAAAAACATAGCCGTATTCATGTTTTCAAACCTCCCCCTCCGCAAACTACCCGAAAGCAAGTACATGATTGCTTGTTCCGACTTGTCCGAATGATGTCATCGGGGGATGTTCCTAAAACTCCCCTAGCCACGTTGAGATGTCAATCTGGAAAAAGGGCAACGGCTGGCTAGAACCGGACACTCCGAATAGCGCATGGACCGTTTTCAAGATCATCATCATCGAGGTCCCAGCACGCAAAGACGCGTCCCCGGTCAGCCAATAAATTCCGTATAATTAATGAATTTAACCAAACGTCCCGGTCGGTGCATCCACCCCGTTGGTACGGCTGCTTCGTCCCAGACGTTTGCTGGCGTTTGCTGGTCCCGTCGCCTGCCGTACCTGTTGCACGGTGCAACGGTGCGATTTTGGCTGTAAACACTCACCCGCTCCTACGCTTCAATCAAACCCCCACCGACACTACTAATATTGAGTATGTTCAACCCAACTTCAACGACTATTGACCATGGGGGCCTACCCCCCCTCCCCCCCCGTCGAAACATGCGGATTCGGATCGGATTCGGAGGATCGCTCCCAGCTAGGATCGGAGCAAAGGGATCGAATCCCACATGGGATCGGATTTGCACATCACTACTTCATTGACATAGATATTTATTAATGAAGCATATAGTTAAACGGATCCCAACTGATCCTAGTGAACCTAACTCCTATGTCTAAATAGATCCTGCTAGTGCGTCTAAGTTGAAAGTTACCGGTCTCATGATACCTCTTGGAGCGTTTCTATGATTTAATATTGATTCAAAGAGAGGTAATTAGTGAGTTGGTGAGTCGTTGGCTCACGCCGTTACTCAGAATAGAACCGATTTAATTGATTTCACAACGATTTCGTACGCAGAGCAGAACTGTTCTGCTTTGGATATGCTCAACTGTCAAAAGATAGTGAGAAATGGCAGACAAATCAATAACTCACTCGGCGACTAACCACTCACCGACAGAGTGTTGATACGAGTTACTTAACGAATCGAATATCCGTGGTGGTGTGATGAGCGCTGAGTTGCTTAACTAACAATAGACACTGGACGTTTTTTTATTCTTGGCATAGCATGAAAGGGATTGACAGTATGCAGGCATCACGTCAGTCAAATGTTCTCTTTTTACAACATTAAGTAGTCTGTTGTTCGTACTACTAATCGTCTTTTAGATCAAATCTTGTCCTCTGTCTTTTCAAACAATCTTCCAACTACCCAAACTTTAGCCAACACCCTAGGTTACGACTCCTTAACGGTGTTCGTGAATTCCAATAATAAACACGAATCACAATCTCACAATACGGTTTGGTCACCCATATTGATTTTTTCCAGTGTTTCTATCCTAAATTCAGTAGGAGTATGTATTTCATCTTTTGTATTCTCAGTGTATGTTGACAATCCAATTCTGACTTTGAATCAATATGCTGAAGAAACATTACTTATCTGAGTGTTGTTACACCTTGAAATGATAGTATTGGAAGGTGTTTAATGTGCAGACTTACACACTATAGGTTATAGATCCAAACAAACAACTACAGATGTGTATACTGACTAGGAGTGAGTGAGTGAGTTAAATCTTTGTAATGAAACAAACGGGTTAACTCCTTATATAGATTTTTAATGACTCTTCTTGGGAGTCGTTTTAATCTAACTCACTCAGGAGTGAGTGGTAGTCGTAAAACGAGTGGGATTGTAAGTGAGTCGCTGTGATATAACTCATTCACTCGTTCACGAACGCGATTATAACGACTGCCAAAAGAGTTGCTAAACGATTCGAATCCCAAAGGTGAATGAGTAAGAGTGAGTTAGCTCTCTGAAATGAGTTGTTATTCTCATCTCTAGAGACAACTAACCAATTCTGACAATCAAGGATCAACATACAAATGTGTTCCAACGACAAGTGTTACTCAGACTCCGTATAGTTCCATACGTTTGAACTTGTTTTTCAAGTATTCTTCTTTCTATAAACAGGGTCCATAGATATTTCTCAAGAATAAGTTTGTCGTGGTTTAGAAACAACTTAGATGTACTTATTTCGAAGCTATAATAAGTCCAAGTTAATAAACTCTCATAATTCCATTATGAATACCTGAATACTCAAATAAACCATACAAGAAATTATCAATTCACACGACGATAAACAAAACACGAAGCTTTCGACAATAAAACCTTTTATTTCACGCATCCACACATGCTACTACCTCTAACCAATCAAAACCGGCGACTCACATCGGATACCCCAAATCGCACACACAGGCAAACCACACGGACATATCCGCGACACAAAGCTACTCCGAGCCAGAACAGCCCCAATTTGCGCCATTAAATTTCAAAGCCCGGCCGCCCGGGGTCTGCGTGATACGAGCCGCCGGGTTCGCCATAAAACTTCACCAGCCAGCCATGAGCCATCTCCAGAATCGGAACGAATCCAAGTCCACGTGAGCCCTGTGCCGGGGAGAAAATTTGAAAACATGAAGCCCAATAATCAAGGTGTATTATTTAGTATCCCCTCACGGTGTGGATGGGATTTTTCGGCTGTGACGGAGAGGGAGGACTTTGTCGTAGTCGTAGTCCTCCTCCTCTTCGCAGCACCAGCTCCAGCGTGTGATTCTGCGTCTAGAAGGGTGTGAGTGTGTGCAACAGTCGATTGCAACATTCCACGCTTCAGCGCGAGATACGCTGGCGGTGTTTGCCTGCGTAACAGATGTCATGTCAACAGACATCCATCCCTATCAGCCGTGCCAAGTGTCTTTGCGGAGTCGTCGCACATACCGTCCAGACAAGTGCGACGTACAATTGGATCGTGATCGCGACGGCCGTGTGGCGGCAAACTTCACAGCCCCCGGGGTGGCAAATCATTCCCGCAGCCGAGCGAATGACGGTAGGGCCAATAAAGCACGCGTCTTGATTAGTGGCCATATCCGACACGTGCGCTGTGCGGTCTGAAGTGAGCAACGCGCCTGAAGACCTGACACTGACTTCCATCGGAAGTGACGATTAGCGGAGGATGCGATGTGACGAGTGACGGGACGAGCCGGCTGCTGACGGCAAACCTCTCGCTTCTAGGTGTTTCTTCCCGGGCGTGCTAGATGCATCATCGCGTGTGATCTCAATTGTGCGCGTGGTTTGGCGAGTGGTTTCTGTCGTCGGAGGTGATGTAGCGTAGTGTCTGACACGGCCGAAAGTGATCCAACAGTAGCTTCAACCTCCCAGTGACCGAATCGAACACCGGACGTGGTTGTCGTCGTCGGCGGTGGTGGTGGTGGCGATGGTGGTGGTGATGCGTGCCACACTCGTAACAACCATGAAATGATTATAAACCCTACCACCACCCATCGGAACACGGGACATCGACCAGCGCAGTGTGGACTGCGGCATCGGCGGCGGCGGCGGCGACGACGCTGGAGACGGTATCGGTGTGTCGGTGGCGGCGGTAGGCAGTCTCCAGCACCATCCGGCGCGACAACAGCCCCCAAAATGGCTGCCACCGTGTACCGGAGTGCGACCAGCAGCAGTAGCTCGATCACGTTGGCACTGCTGCAGCTGCTGGTGCTGTGGTGAGTATCTGATTCGCTTCATTTAATGCCGACCGGCATTTATCACACTTGTGAATCGTTAATAATCGTTAATTCATTGTACATCGTTAATAAACCTTTAATAAACCGTGCGTGTACTGCAGTCTGCATACTTTACGGCGTGAATTTACAAACTCAGCCCAAAAGTATGCAAACGCGGACAAAGGGAAAGGAGTTGGAAAGAGAAACAAATGCAATGCCGAATGTCGAAGTGTTTCGAAATATTCAGGTCAAACTTTATGACCCGGTCGTCAACGAAACTAACCAAAGAGTTGGATGTTATTGTACGGAACCAACACGATTTGGAAGCCAAACCATCAGATCTCGTTGCTTGAAGAATTGAAGAATGGATAATCTCGGGAAGAAGAATAGAATTTTTACAAGTTTTGGCCGATTTTTTGGAAATATCTTTCTGTTTTCCTTCAGGTACATGATGTAACAAGATTGTTGTGGCCAAATATAAATGGGTAAAGAACAAAATCGTTGGTGGGTAACTAGAAAATAGGAAAAGAAATATCTATTTGTTGTAGGCAATAGTTCATCAACCAGGTTCTTTAGCCAACACCCTAGGTTACGACTCCTTAACGGTGTTCGTGAATTCCAATAATAAACACGAATCACAATCTCACAATACGGTTTGGTCACCCATATTGATTTTTTCCAGTGTTTCTATCCTAAATTCAGTAGGAGTATGTATTTCATCTTTTGTATTCTCAGTGTATGTTGACAATCCAATTCTGACTTTGAATCAATATGCTGAAGAAACATTACTTATCTGAGTGTTGTTACACCTTGAAATGATAGTATTGGAAGGTGTTTAATGTGCAGACTTACACACTATAGGTTATAGATCCAAACAAACAACTACAGATGTGTATACTGACTAGGAGTGAGTGAGTGAGTTAAATCTTTGTAATGAAACAAACGGGTTAACTCCTTATATAGATTTTTAATGACTCTTCTTGGGAGTCGTTTTAATCTAACTCACTCAGGAGTGAGTGGTAGTCGTAAAACGAGTGGGATTGTAAGTGAGTCGCTGTGATATAACTCATTCACTCGTTCACGAACGCGATTATAACGACTGCCAAAAGAGTTGCTAAACGATTCGAATCCCAAAGGTGAATGAGTAAGAGTGAGTTAGCTCTCTGAAATGAGTTGTTATTCTCATCTCTAGAGACAACTAACCAATTCTGACAATCAAGGATCAACATACAAATGTGTTCCAACGACAAGTGTTACTCAGACTCCGTATAGTTCCATACGTTTGAACTTGTTTTTCAAGTATTCTTCTTTCTATAAACAGGGTCCATAGATATTTCTCAAGAATAAGTTTGTCGTGGTTTAGAAACAACTTAGATGTACTTATTTCGAAGCTATAATAAGTCCAAGTTAATAAACTCTCATAATTCCATTATGAATACCTGAATACTCAAATAAATCATACAAGAAATTATCAATTCACACGACGATAAACAAAACACGAATCTTTCGACAATAAAACCTTTTATTTCACGCATCCACACATGCTACTACCTCTAACCAATCAAAACCGGCGACTCACATCGGATACCCCAAATCGCACACACAGGCAAACCACACGGACATATCCGCGACACAAAGCTACTCCGAGCCAGAACAGCCCCAATTTGCGCCATTAAATTTCGAAGCCCGGCCGCCCGGGGGTCTGCGTGATACGAGCCGCCGGGTTCGCCATAAAACTTCACCAGCCAGCCATGAGCCATCTCCAGAATCGGAACGAATCCACGTCCACGTGAGCCCTGTGCCGGGGAGAAAATTTGAAAACATAAAGCCCAATAATCAAGGTGTATTATTTAGTATCCCTCCCTCGGTGTGGATGGGATTTTTCGGCTGTGACGGAGGGGGAGGACTTTGGCGGTATCTCGCACGCACGCCAGATTTGTCGTGAATCATTCGGCTGGCCGGATCACGCCAATACGCCGTGCAGGATCGAATGCTACGGCGCCGACATAAATAATGAACGGCCGGGCGGTCTAACCGGTCGCTGCCGCCGTTCCAGTGAACGGTGTGGCTTTTCGAAATTGGGTTCGTGGCGGGTGGCATAAACTAAAATCAATTTCCACCCAATTTTCCGCACCGCCCCGTCCGCCCCGGGGTGTTTTGTGCGCACCGAGTGCGCGGGGCGCAATGTTGCAATTACAGTTGCAGCTGTAGGCGACTTCACCTCGCTCCGAAATGCAACCTAATGGGCCTCTATCGATGACTAACCGAAGGCCAGCGGGCCTGCATGCGGCCACGTCACGGTGATCCTTTTTTCATCGCCCGGGCGCCTCCGAAACGGTTATCGATCTTCGAGCTACTTGACTGGACGGTAGAGGGAGCGGCTACCCACTCGAAACAAGTCCTCCCTTCCGGGACATATGATTGACTGCAGGCAATGATTCGCTTGGGGGACATGGCAGGGTAGTTTGGGGCAGGTGAAAATACCACAACACCGCCGTTGTGTGCGAACTGGCGTGCTCAATGTCAGACTGTGTCAGGTAGGTCTTTGCCTGTGCCGGCGTCCGGAGCAAACATATCCCACGGCGTCGGGAGGCAAACGTGGTCGCGATTTATAGATCGTTTTTGGACGGGAGGAACCGGAACTTCGGAATCCTGTACGCGAATCTAAAGCTTAAACATTGGTAACCCACCATAATCGTCACCATCAACATCAAAGAAAAGGCAACCACTTACCCGCGGCACCGAGGCGCACGATGCATTCGGTGTGTTGTTTTCTTTTTGTATGGTTTTGCAGACGTGTCGCACCGAATGTTCGGCCTGCCCCACCGTCGGGATGATTAGTCTGAGTGCCCGTCGTTCTCGAGTGATACAACCAAAATCCGATAAGAAGCCGTTCCCAGACGGCGACGTCGTGTACGGTGTTCCGGGGGAAGTCATCGATTTTCTGTCAATTTTTTGAATACCTCAGCCCAGGCCTCCGATGTCTTGGAGAGCTTGAGGAGCTTGGGCTGGGTTAGGCCAATTCGATGGTCGTAGTGTAAATGATCTTGCATGTTTTTTGTGCGAGTGTGTGTATGTTTCTGAAACGGCTTTTCATATTTGATTTAATCTTAACGGGCACATCAATGTTGAAGCTACATTGCTATGTGAGTTCTGCTGCACGTGAGGTTTTCTCTACGCGTAGAGAGTGTGTAGAAAACAACAAAATGTTATCAATAAAATCAAACTCCCCTCCAGAATATAAAAATCAGCAAAGCATTCTGGTGTTGACGATGAGAATATAGGTGATAATACACTAGGATGAGGTGTCGAAGGAAGGAATAGAGAATATGAATGATCAGCTACACTCATGACCAAACGAGCTAACCACTGTGCACGTATCATGGACATGAACCGTATCACTCAAAAAATAAGTACACCAAAACATCAGCGGTAGTTTAACCGAAGAATTAGGAGCTATTTCTTCGCGTATGCCAGAAATTGCTCGCCCTTCAGAGTATTTAACAGCTGAAGCAAATCGTCTTCTCAATATTTAGGCCCATTCACT
>KZ070891.1:178797-194576 GCA_002091845.1 Anopheles cracens | reverse complement strand
GTATTTCACCTTATATTGGCATTTCTTCGAGGGCGTCTTGTAAGCGTGATCTAGTCCACGTATCGCAGCCGTTAAGCAGGAGCAGCATGGCGTTTATCAAATTAGCAACTCCAAGATTCCTGTGCCGATACGGCGCCCAAATCGAACATCGCTTACACGGACTATCAAACTGTGTTTATTTACATACGGCGAACATTGTATTTTTCTTAAGCATGTGCTAATAACCTACACCTACACGCGCGAGCACACGGGCCGCGAAGGGAGCCAACTCCTGGAAGGGGCGACGCAAAAGCAAACAGCAGCCTGCTACTAGGGCACCACATGTACTACCCACACGCACACACTCACACAAAACGTCTGCAGCGACGCATTCCATAAACATACGAACAAGCCATTCGAGGTCGGAAAGGCAAATGGGCCCAACGACAGGATAATGTGTGTGTTACAAACGGTGCCGTCAACTCCACCACCACTGCCAGCAGTCACCAACGCTAGGAATTAAATGTTCCCATTATAAATAATTCATGAGCGTACCAGCGCACTGGTGAACAAACATCCAAACTCCTGCACCCGCCCTCTTGCATTAGGCTGCCTCCTGCGGGTGGCAGAAAGTTTGACGCGTTGCCCTGCATGCGTCCTTTATGCTAAACTGCTTTCTTCGCTCCCACTGTGTGCGGAAACGTGGAAGCGGTGCTTTCCTCGAGAGGGAAGTTTTTGATTCCCGGGCGCGGTTGGGCTTTGCCGGGAACCATGACCTACCGGAATGCGTAAACCGTTTCCTTGGCGTGCCGGAACGCGAAGCAGGGAGGCAAAAACCAAAGTGGGCTCGCAACCAACGCAGCCAGCAATCGGTAAAATAAATAAATAAGCCCCGTCCGGTGGCCGTCGCCACCATAAAGCAGGCGGGTGGGCCGTTTGCTTGTGTTTGAACGCGGCGATGAACGACCCAAACTTCCCGCCGGATCACCGGATGCATTGGATCCGGTTTGGCACTGCGGTTATTTCCACGTGGGCACTCGCATTGTGTACGCACCGCGCCGCTGCCGGGATCTATTTCGGGACATCTGCCAATGTCTTGACCGCACCGAACACACCGTCTCCAGAGCGGCTGGATGTTGGATATTGGGACGCATTCGGATGGTTCCGTCTTGCTCGCTACGTAATGTATGGCTCGTTCCACCGGTGGGGATCCATTTGCGAAGATTTGGCGTTCGGCATGATTTAGATGCCAAGTCCCATCGTTCGCCTTCGCGCGCAACGGTCAGCGAGGGTTGGCGTTCTGATGGAGGAGAGCCTTCTGCCTTTTTCTTTTGGCATTCCACCTTCGGCCAGCTGACAGGAGGAGCTGTTGTGCTTTTTATGTTCTGTTGCTTTTTAATGTTATCAGAAGAAAGAATACAAACGACTTTCGAAATCTCCATTCAATTGGATTGTATAGGGGAGCATACGCTTCTCAACCTTTTGGCAACCTGCGCAAGCTGTTCGAAGCCCAATGCATTTATTTGACGTAAAATAGGACTTTACTCCATTACTCTTCTCTTCTATGAGGTCGGTTTGTGTCCTGGGAGATTTTGCGCCTGAAGGTATGCAATCAGTTTCAATCCAGTTCAGAGTAAACTGCAATATGAGTTCATTATGGATTTTAGATGTTTTGATTCATGTGGTAATATTGCATTTACAAACGTAAAACTTTGAATTGTTTGTAAATAAATGTATATAGTTTTTATTAGCCAAGCAAATATAAAAAAAAACTCAGACACAAAAAAGCTGAGTGATGTGAACGAATTATTAATGAACAAAAAATAATTCGAAAATAATTAAATAATAAATCTACTAAACTAAGGCGTGCTAAAACCATAATATTCATCGATCACACGAATAAAGGAAACCTTTCAGGATAATTTCAGGTTCCCTCTTTCAAGGCCAATATTGGAAACAGTTTCGTATCGAGGTTCGTGACACGGGGGCATCATCTTCAAATGCCATAGTACACTGTATATATTTTTTTTTTTTGGGTTCAAACTAATTAATGGCTGGTTTTATAAATCAACTGTAGCTAGTAGCGTTACTGCGTGCAAATCAAGTAGAAAGTCTTATGTCTCTTTAAAGCGAAATTTTATGTAACCCCTTTCAAACATATCGCCCGTGACGTTAGCCTCAACGGCTGCTACCTATCGCTACAAAACCACGTGTTCTCTTTAGTAGTGGTGCAACGTGCAACTTGCTGGTGGCTTTAAAGAGTTGCATGGATGCTGCTTCCCTTAAAATGAAAAGCTGAGCGGCAGCAACTGTTGAGTTGAAGGTTTAAGAAAATACTATACTTCTTGGAAAATCATTATCAATATTCCTGGTAGAACCGAAGTAATTTCGTTTTTAATTACGAATGAGGTTATAAACGTACTGAGAAAAGATTGCAATACAATGATTATTTCAAAATGTAGGAATAGATGACCCACTTGGAAAACTTATTAAACGGATAAGTTTGATGTCATAAGAACTGCATACTTTAAGGCGCAAATCTTATAAATCCGCCTAAAATTATGTAACCTTCATGACAAACGCTTTATTGAACGCTTTATTTGCCCGGTTTAGCTCAATGTTTGCCTGGGGAACGGTTTCGGGACATTCTTGGTTGCTCAATGCGGCAATCCATCATACCGATGGCCATTCCTTAGCTTAAATTAGTTAAATCTTTTAAATTATGTATTCAAACCAAACTTTAAAACCTACCAAAAAAATATCAAACATCCAAGCAATTTCTGTATTTTCTCGAAAGTTAGATAAATCTCTAAGTTCTAGGGTTTCCAACCTCAAAAATGTTCCACAAAGTCAAGTTGCTTCGAACACGATTCGCTCGACTGTTCACCCGAATGGATTTCGCACGAGAAACACTTCTCCAACCGGGTGGCTGGTGTTAATTTATGGCACCGAAATGTACGCCGTACGCCAGGTGGGTGCTAAAATTTTGCCTTCCTTGCCGAGAGTCCGAAATGAGGCAGCAGGAAACACTCAAACCTGGGTCGCCCCCTCCCCGGGGAAGTCGGGTGCGCTCTTATCTTCCAGTTCGGCATCGAGTGCATGCAAAGGAAACATACATCATGTTCCTATCCATCTCGCAACCGGGAGCGCGACAGGAGCCGGCTGTTTTCCTTATGTTACCCCTGGAGGTTGTTTTTTCCCCCGCCAAACAGTCACTCCGATTTTCCACCGTCCAAACGGCTCGCAACGAGGAGCCACAGACCACGGTCGTTTGGAAAACGGGTTTTCCATCGCAAACATCGTGCATCGACCGAATGCAATGAAACGGTGTCCGTTTTGCGGTTCACGTTTGTAGACCGTCTCCACTGCCACCAGGGTGAGCTGGTTTGGTGCGCGATTAAGCTCAAGAACACCGAAGAATAGGAGCAAAACTGCAATTATCGTTGACTGTTACACAGGAAGGTGCAATAATTTGGCTGATGTTGTACAGAAACGGTTTGAAGTATGCCTTAAAGCCGTTGCTGGGGTGATGTGGAATAGCAACATTTCTACCAATGTTTCTTCAAGGATGAGTTGAAGGCAGACGAAGGTAACGTGAGCATATGGGGGAAAACAATTAAAAAAATATACAATTATTCAAACAGTATTTATTAGGTTTTTCCACGAATAAAGGTTGTCTTCTTAGGAAGATGCAGGATCGATATAATTAAAAACAAACAAAAAATACATTCGCAACCGTATTTTATATTCTCACTGCGATGATTCTAGTTTTCGCTGGAAATACACGGAAAAGGAAGAAAATATTGCCCGTAAGAACTATTTCCCATTTCCACAGGATCGTAGCAAACTCGAAACTGCAAGAAATAACTTACACGAGCGACCCAACAATAACCAACCAGGGAGTCTCATCATAAACAGTACGAAGATGACCCTAAAACTGACCCATAAAACACTGGACAGCCCGCTGGCTCTGCGAAAGCGGCCCTCAACCTCAACCCGAAACTGCGTTCGCATTTCACGTGCCGTGGTGCAATTATTTAAAAAACCGCTTACCTTCCGTTGAGGCCGGGTAAGAACTTTCAACCCGCACCAAGTTCTGGACGAAACAGACGAAACTAAAACGGCTTCTGCTACTGCTCTGCCACTAAACTTTACTACCGCGCATTGAAACTGAAATTTGACGAAATTAAAGTCCATTTTTTCTTTTTGGGCGGGGGGTTTGTATTTGGAGGGAGCATGAAAGCTCATCGAACCCAGGGCCCAGCACACGCGACGCGACGTCATCGGTCGGTTTTGCATGTGCCCGTCCGGTGTCTTGTGTCATAATAAAGTCGTTCCGACGGCTCTGGTCGGAGAGTAGTACCCTGTCCTGATAGGTGGAAGGATAGTTATAGTAGTGCCGCGAGTTGGGGACGCGATTCAGGTGTTGTTTATTGCCGACCGTGTTTACTGGGCCCACCGCGAGCACATGCCTGTAAAGCACAGCGAAGGGATAATAGCCCGGTGGCACACGATTGGAAGGAAGTAGGAAGTAGCGCATGAAACGTTAGTTTTCCTTTTCCACCCCAGATAGTATGAGATAGTTTTGTGATGAGGTCAATTATTTATTTTAAAAAAATCAATATTAGCACTGGCTTGATAATAAAAAATCGAAATAAAGGGAAAATGTGAAGCTCATTTAAACTGTTACATTACAACAAGGAGTGACGATAAAAAAAAATAATTCCACTAACTATGGATACATAAATGCTTATGACGGTAAGATTGGTATGTTTTATTACCTTTAAAAATAAGTTTTATATTTTAATGTTTTTTAATAGTTGTTGATTATCTAATCGTTGTTTGCTGTCCTACGAAAAAAAAAATCGTACGACAAAGAGCTTGTTATTATATGTTATGTGTATTGATTATCTTTTTCAGTTGATATATTCTTTTACTGAGCAGTGACATTTTTGTTAAGCATAAACTTATATTTGAATGATGTTTGTTCTTAGTTCTTATACGTTTTGTTCTTAGATCATGGATAGAATGATTGTTTAGATTTAGAGATAATAGAGTTTGTTTACATTGTTATTTGTTGATTCATTATCTAGTCACACTTGAGTTGATTTACATTGAATTATGTTCTATTTTGTAATATTTTTATATTCTTTTTTCACTTATAAGGTCCTTTTTTAAACCCCATGAAATAAGGTTTATGAATTTTGCAAATATGATTTCTTAGTTTTATCACTTCTTACAACAGTCTCTTACATTTTTTCTGATTTTGTTACCTAACCGCTGTGGGTTGTTTGATTTTACAGTAGGTCTTTGATGCATTAAAATATATAATTTCCACCCAATGCTAGACTTTTGATCAGTACAATAACCTTTTTCAGTATCACAAATATGAGGCCAATGCCAGATTTCCAAAGTCTGTCTTTAATTGCTGTCTTCTCTGTCAAATTTTAGCTAAATTTGGTACACAGTGGGTTTTTGTTTCAATATTATAGTCTAATCTAATCTGTCAATGTCAATTTTTAATGTTTAGTTCTTTTATGAGCGTCTTCTTTTTTTTAATAAACTTTTTTATCTTATACCTTAACCAATTTTATAGTGTCTTCCATTAAGTAATTTATGTTTTATTAAATTATGTACTTTATTTTACCCGATTCGAAGGCATAGATTTCTTCCTCTCCAGTGCTTGAAACTCTATAGCATATATTATAAAGTTTGAAACTTATTCTTATCTTTAGTTATTATCATCCCCACCATTGAAAGATTAGAGGCTAGATGCCCGAGTTCCAATCCAATAATAACAGATACGGTTCGGATGTTGCGCATCAAGCGCGCATGCCTTGCGGACACGGACTAATTGCACATCCCGCGTGGTCACGGTCAAGATGCGTGCAAATCCCGGCAGACTGCAATCGCACACGATGAAACCGGGAGTGCAATGGAATGTCAAATGATGGAGTTATTATCGGGCCGTCCGTGTACCATCAGGACCGTGCGTGCGCTTTCACGTTTGCAATGTTTGTGTGCTCACTCTTGCAACACATAAACCACATACTTGCACTCGTTCCATTCCAACCGGGCATCGATCGTGCGGCGGGAAGAGACGGTCGCCCTCGTGCTTTGAGCAATTATCAAAACCTGTCCGGTTGGTCGTGCCAGCCGACCGGCGAGAGATAGATTTTCGCCACTAGATAACACAATTTATTTTGATTAAAACCATTGCGTGGCATCAGAACTCGATGATGGCGTTTGCGTTAGTGGATGACGGTGTAAGTTTCTCCGCAAAGGGCGATCGCGTGCCTCGTGCTGTTTGTTTCAGCCGCTGTGGTGGGCAGTGGCAGTTGCTGTTTCGTTATTCCTCCAAACCGTTCCCAAAATGTGTTGCAATTTGGTAGCCAATTATTTGAATGCTATGGTCATTAGTGGAAAATTTGACGTAATATCAGTAGGAAGTTTGGTTATTAAGATCTCTGGAAGTTTTCCACAAATGCTAACGTCCATTAAAGAACTGACTAATATTGAGACCAGCGATTAGCTCATAGTTCATTTGTCTGGTTTATATCTGGCGATTCAAGACAAATTTATGTAAACAAGAAGTCTGTAAACGTCTGATTGCTTGCTATCTTAAAAATCTATCCTAAGAATTCTGGAATCACCTCTCCTCTCCAGAACTGGGTATTCTAACCCTTCTCCAAAACTCATTTCGTTTATTCCGACCAAATCAAAGCCACCAACTTCGGCACTAGTGTCTGTGCCAACAAAAACAATCTTCCACCCGGCATTACGTGACGATTCGTTTTCGTTTAGTCGCTCGCTAAACGGGAAAAACCTATTATTCCTCATTTATGATTCCTATGACCATGGCACCCTAGTGCCTACGACGAACGTTTGCCGGAGTGCTCGGTATGGTTTGCAACTGCCGAAAATGAACTCCAACACGCTGAATGCTGATGTTTATTCATTAGCATCTGCTGGTGCGCCTTTCCGACATTCGCCTTTCATCGTCCGTACGTACAATGTATTGGTTCCTTTGTGGAGCTGTTTGACAGCTAGAGCTAACAAGTATCTAATCCTCTCATCATCGATTGCGTTCCGTTCCTATCATGATCGTATAAAGAGGACCGTCTTTCAGGAAAAGGCTCAACGACGTTTACTCAGCTAGTTAAGTTCTCTTGTGTCGCTTCCGTATTTGGCGGATTATGATCGTCCCCCCTCCAGTCAAGGGTTGGCTCAAGCAAATGGCCAGCTATTTATACTTCACACCACGCCGGGAACTTCCAGTGGTCAGTTTTGCCCTCTGGTGGTGAATGTTTAAAGCTAGCACTGTAGAGAGAGCATAATTCCTGCGATCTTTCACTTTGTAACATTTTTAATTCATTTATTAGACACACTTCTTCCGCAAAATACTATTTTCAGAGTAAATTGATTATTTCAAGATTTTCTAGAAAAAATATTGCCTTTTTTAATCTTAGGACCGTAACTTCGACGCATTTTTTTCGTAATTGTTTCTTTCCTGCTCTGTTTTAGTTTTCTCTGCACGCGAGCCTTACACCAACTTTGAACTCGACAGGTGCGTCCGCGTGAAGGTACGCACGGCTCCAGGAGGGTAAGAAAAGTTGCTGCTGGAATGCGCTCGTATAGCACGAAAATCCAACGACAGTCATCACTAGCTGCAGACGCAACCATGCTGCTTCAACCATCGTGTGGATCAACTGACGTACTGGGAAACGTATTCTTCGAAATAGCAGCACCAACCAAAGCGATAACCACTCAGCAGAATGCCGAATTATTCAGTACAAAGCAATACAGTTAATGCAGCGACAAACTATGGGTAGGTTATGGTAATGTTTTATTAAACGAATGTACGACTGTTGTATGTGTGACAAGTATGCAAAACACTTTAAAAATGCACATTGGGCTATCTTTCGATCTGTTTTTTCTTGAATACATGATAAACATCTATGATAACTCACAGTTTTTGGAATAAACTAGTTCTTTTTCATATGAACCCATGTATCAAATGATGGAAAACAATAAACAATAGTGACGAATCGTTACTGTTTGTCTTATAAGAGTTTTTTTTAATCTTCTATATCTTGTGTTAATTGTATACCTTCATCTAGACAAATCACAGTCCTCGGAGAAGTCAGAAGCCTTTACATTGCAAACGAATTCAACATATGTGTTACTTTACGTCATTTATGGTTGGGATTTCGACTTTTTGGGACGTTCATAGTAATTAACTTGGAGCGCCCTCTATGAGATTCAATTAGGAATAGTTTGTTGAATGATCTCTCATTTATACTTGGATCAATCCTTTTTCATGGCTTAGAATAGAAATAGACAACACTTTTCTTAGTAATAACACCATGTTAGTGAAAGTAACATCCTTGGAGAAGTCAAATCATTTGCTTTTACATTGCAAAAACTTTAAAAAGAATCGTTAGATTAGTTAGATTAGTTTCGGATTTTGACAGTTTGGCACGCTGAAACTGCATGCACTTGTAGCGCCCTCTGTGAGATTTAACTATGAACACTTATTTACGTCATCTGTCATGTATACTTGGACCAAACATGGTGGACAATTTCCGCCAGTCGCATCAAGCAAGCGGACAAAACTGACCACTGGAAGTTCCCGGCGTGGTGTGAAGTATAAATAGCTGGCCATTTGCTTGAGCCAACCCTTGACTGGAGGCGGGACAATCATAATCCGCCAAATACGGAAGCGACACAAGAGAACTTAACTAGCTGAGGAAACGTCGTTGAGCCTTTTCCTGAAAGACGGTCCTCTTTATACGATCATGATAGGAACGGAACGCAATCGATGATGAGAGGATTAGATACTTGTTAGCTCTAGCTGTCAAACAGCTCCACAAAGGAACCAATACATTGTACGTACGGACGATGAAAGGCGAATGTCGGAAAGGCGCACCAGCAGATGCTAATGAATAAACATCAGCATTCAGCGTGTTGGAGTTCATTTTCGGCAGTTGCAAACCATACCGAGCACTCCGGCAAACGTTCGTCGTAGGCACGAGGGTGCCATGGTCATACGAATCATAAATGAGGAATAATAGGTTTTTCCCGTTTAGCGAGCGACTAAACGAAAACGAATCGTCATGTAATGTCGGGTGGAAGATTGTTTTTGTTGGCACAGACACTAGTGCCGAAGTTGGTGGCTTTGATTTGGTCGGAATGAACGAAATGAGTTTTGGAGAAGGGTTAGAATACCCAGTTCTGGAGAGGAGAGGTGATTCCAGAATTCTTAGGATAGATTTTTAAGATAGCAAGCAATCAGACGTTTACAGACTTCTTGTTTACATAAATTTGTCTTGAATCGCCAGATATAAACCAGACAAATGAACTATGAACTAATCGTTGGTCTCAATATTAGTCAGTTCTTTAATGGTCGTTACCATTTGTGGAAAACTTCCAGAGATCTTAATAACCAAACTTCCTACTGATATTACGTCAAATTTTCCACTAATGACTATAGCATTCAAATAATTGGCTACCAAATTGCAACACATTTTGGGAACGGTTTGGAGGAATAACGAAACAGCAACTGCCACTGCCCACCACAGCGGCTGAAACAAACAGCACGAGGCACGCGATCGCCCTTTGCGGAGAAACTTACACCGTCATCCACTAACGCAAACGCCATCATCGAGTTCTGATGCCACGCAATGGTTTTAATCAAAATAAATTGTGTTATCTAGTGGCAAAAATCTATCTCTCGCCGGTCGGTTGGCACGACCAACCGGACAGGTTTTGATAATTGCTCAAAGCACGAGGGCGACCGTCTCTTCCCGCGCGCACGATCGATGCCCGGTTGGAATGGAACGAGTGCAAGTATGTGGTTTATGTGTTGCAAGAGTGAGCACACAAACATTGCAAACGTGAAAGCGCACGCACGGTCCTGATGGCACACGGACGGCCCGATAATAACTCCATCATTTGACATTCCATTGCACTCCCGGTTTCATCGTGTGCGATTGCAGTCTTCCGGGATTTGCACGCATCAAGACCGTGACCACGCGGGATGTGCAATTAGTCCGTGTCCGCAAGGCATGCGCGCTTGATGCGCAACATCCGAACCGTATCTGTTATTATTGGATTGGAACTCGGGCATCTAGCCTCTAATCTTCCAATGGTGGGGATGATAATAACTAGAGATAAGAATAAGTTTCAAACTTTATAATATATGCTATACAGTTTCAAGCACTGAAGAGGAAGAAATCTATACCTTCGAATCGGGTAAAATCAATTACATAATTTATCATAGAAGATTTATTAAATTGGTTAAAGTTTAGGATGAAAGAGTAAATAAAAAAGAAGAAGCTCAAAGAACTAAACAGTAAATATTGAAAATGAAAGATTAGATTAGATAAGAAGATTTAAACAAAAATACACTGCGTTACAAATTTGACTTAAGTTTGACAGAGATCACAACAAGTAAAGACAGAAGTTGGTAATCTGACATTGACCTCATATTTTTAAAATTTAAAAATTATAATGTTCAAGTCAATAGTCTAGAGTTGTACGGAGCTGATACATTTTAATGCGTCAAAGACCTACTGTAAAATCAACCAACCCACAGCGGTTAGGTAATGACCAGGTAACTAAAAGATAGAAAATAGAACATAAAGCAATGTGAATCAATTAAAGTGTGACTAGATAATGAATAAAAAATAATAATATAAACAAAGCATGTTCTCTCAAGATCGAAGGAATCATTCTATCCATGATCTAAGCACGAAACTTATAAGAACTAAGAACAAACATCATTCAAATATAAGTTTATGCTTAACAAAAATGTCACTGCTCAGTAAAAGAATATATCAACTGAAAAAGATAATCAATACACATAACATATAATAACAAGCTCTTTGTCGTACGATTTTTTTTCGTAGGAAATCAAACAACGATTAGATAATCAACTACAACTATTAAAAAATATTAAAATATAAACCTTTTTTTAAAGGTAATAAAAGATACCACACTTAACCGTCATGAGCATTTATGTATCCATAGTCAGTGGAATTATTTTTTATCGTCACTCCTTGTTGTAATGTAACAGTTTAAATGAGCTTCACATTTTCCCTTTATTTCGAATTTTTATTAACATGCCAGTCCTAATATTGTTGTTTTTTTTTAAATAAATAATTGACCTCATCACAAAACTATCTCATACTATCTGGTGGAGAAAAGGAAAACTAACGTTTCATGCGCTACTTCCTACTTCCTTCCAATCGTGTGCCACCGGGCTATTATCCCTTCGCTGTGCTTTACAGGCATGTGCTCGCGGTGGGCCCAGTAAACACGGTCGGCAATAAACAACACCTGAATCGCGTCCCCAACTCGCGGCACTACTATAACTATCCTTCCACCTATCAGGACAGGGTACTACTCTCCGACCAGAGCCGTCGGAACGACTTTATTATGACACAAGACACCGGACGGGCACATGCAAAACCGACCGATGACGTCGCGTCGCGTGTGCTGGGCCCTGGGTTCGATGAGCTTTCATGCTCCCTCCAAATACAAACCCCCCGCCCAAAAAGAAAAAATGGACTTTAATTTCGTCAAATTTCAGTTTCAATGCGCGGTAGTAAAGTTTAGTGGCAGAGCAGTAGCAGAAGCCGTTTTAGTTTCGTCTGTTTCGTCCAGAACTTGGTGCGGGTTGAAAGTTCTTACCCGGCCTCAACGGAAGGTAAGCGGTTTTTAAAATAATTGCACCACGGCACGTGAAATGCGAACGCAGTTTCGGGTTGAGGTTGAGGGCCGCTTTCGCTGAGCCAGCGGGCTGTCCAGTGTTTTATGGGTCAGTTTTAGGGTCATCTTCGTACTATTTATGATGAGACTCCCGGGTTGGTTATGGTTGGGTCGCTCGTGTAAGTTATTTCTTGCAGTTTCTAGTTTGCTACGATCCTGTGGAAATGGGAAATAGTTCTTACGGGCAATATTTTCTTCCTTTTACGTGTATTTCCAGCGAAAACTAGAATCATCGCAGTAAGAATGTAAAATACGGTTGGAAATGTATTTTTTGTTTGTTTTTAATTATATCGATCCTGCATCATCCTAAGAAGACTGTATATTTTTTAATTGTTTTTCCCCATATGCTCAAGTTACCTTCGTCTGCCTTCAACTCATCCTTGAAGAAACATTGGTAGAAATGTTGCTATTCCACATCACCCCAGCAACGGCTTTAAGGCATACTTCAAACCGTTTCTGTACAACATCAGCCAAATTATTGCACCTTCCTGTGTAACAGTCAACGATAATTGCAGTTTTGCTCCTATTCTTCGGTGTTCTTGAGCTTAATCGCGCACCAAACCAGCTCACCCTGGTGGCAGTGGAGACGGTCTACAAACGTGAACCGCAAAACGGACACCGTTTCATTGCATTCGGTCGATGCACGATGTTTGCGATGGAAAACCCGTTTTCCAAACGACCGTGACTCCTCGTTGCGAGCCGTTTGAACGGTGGAAAATCAGAGTGACTGTTTGGAGGGGGAAAAAACAACCTCCAGGGGTAACATAAGGAAAACAGCCGGCTCCTGTCGCGCTCCCGGTTGCGAGATGGATAGGAACATGATGTATGTTTCCTTTGCATGCACTCGATGCCGAACTGGAAGATAAGAGTGCACCCGACTTCCCCCGGGGAGGGGGTGACCCAGGTTTGAGTGTTTCCTGCTGCCTCATTTCGGACTCTCGGCAAGGAAGGCAAAATTTTAGCACCCACCTGGCGTACGGCGTACATTTCGGTGCCATAAATTAACACCAGCCACCCGGTTGGAGAAGTGTTTCTCGTGCGAAATCCATTCGGGTGAACAGTCGAGCGAATCGTGTTCGAAGCAACTTGACTTTGTGGAACATTTTTGAGATTGGAAACCCTAGAACTTGGAAATGTATCTAACTTTCGAGAAAATACAAAAATTGTTTGGATGTTTGATATTTTTTTGGTAGGTTTAAAAGTTTGGTTTGAATACATAATTTAAAAGATTTAACTAATTTAAACTAAGGAATGGCCATCGGTATGATGGATTGCCGCATTGAGCAACTAAGAATGTCCCGAAACCGTTCCCCAGGCAAACATGGAGCAAAAACGGGTAAATAAAGCGTTTAATAAAGCATTTGTCATGAAGGTTACATAATTTTAGTCGGATTTATAAGATTTGCGCCTTAAAGTATGCAATTCTAATGACATCATACTTATCCGTTTAATAAGTTTTCCAAGTGCGTCATCTATTCCTACCTTTTGAAATAATCATTATATTGTAATCTTTTCTGAGTACGTTTATAACCTCATTCGTAATTAAAAACGAAATTACTTTGGTTCTACCAGGAATATTGATAATGATTTTCCAAGAAGTATAGTATTTTCTTAAACCTTCAACTCAACAGTTGCTGCCGCTCAGCTTTTCATTTTAAGGGAAGCAGCATCCATGCAACTCTTTAAAGCCACCAGCAAGTTGCACGTTGCACCACTACTAAAGAGAACACGTGGTTTTGTAGCGATAGGTAGCAGCCGTTGAGGCTAACGTCACGGGCGATATGTTTGAAAGGGGTTACAAAAAATTTCGCTTTAAAGAGACATAAGACTTTCTACTTGATTTGCACGCAGTAACGCTACTAGCTATAATTGATTTATAAAACCAGCCATTAATTAGATGGAACCCAAAAAAATAATATATACAGTATACTATGG
The DNA here is from genome assembly GCA_002091845.1 of Anopheles cracens. Classification (NCBI taxonomy): domain Eukaryota; kingdom Metazoa; phylum Arthropoda; class Insecta; order Diptera; family Culicidae; genus Anopheles; species Anopheles cracens. The sequence goes on along the minus strand of KZ070891.1, from coordinate 180,890 downwards.
CATTTGAAGATGATGCCCCCGTGTCACGAACCTCGATACGAAACTGTTTCCAATATTGGGCTTGAAAGAGGGAACCATTATCCTGAAAGGTTTCCTTTCTTCGTGTGATCGATGAATATTATGACTTTTCTTCTTGATCACCTTAGCACGCCTTAGTTTAGTAGATTTATTATTTAATTATTTTCGAATTATTTTTTGTTCATTAATAATTCGTTCACATCACTCAGCTTTTTTGTGTCTGAGTTTTTTTTTATATTTGCTTGGCTAATAAAAACTATATACATTTATTTACAAACAATTCAAAGTTTTACGTTTGTAAATGCAATATTACCACATGAATCAAAACATCTAAAATCCATAATGAACTATATTGCAGTTTACTCTGAACTGGATTGAAACTGATTGCATACCTTTAGGCGCAAAATCTCCCAGGACACAAACCGACCTCATAGAAGAGAAGAGTAATGGAGTAAAGTCCTATTTTACGTCAAATAAATGCATTGGGCTTCGCATACCTTCAGGCGCAAAATCTCCCAGGACACAAACCGACCTCATAGAAGAGAAGAGTAATGGAGTAAAGTCCTATTTTACGTCAAATAAATGCATTGGGCTTCGAACAGCTTGCGCAGGTTGCCAAAAGGTTGAGAAGCGTATGCTCCCCTATACAACCCAATTGAATGGAGATTTCAAAAGTCGTTTGTATTCATTCTTCTGATAACATTAAAAAGCAACAGAACATAAAAAGCACAACAGCTCCTCCTGTCAGCTGGCCGAAGGTGGAATGCCAAAAGAAAAAGGCAGAAGGCTCTCCTCCATCAGAACGCCAACCCTCGCTGACCGTTGCGCGCGAAGGCGAACGATGGGACTTGGCATCTAAATCATGCCGAACGCCAAATCTTCGCAAATGGATCCCCACCGGTGGAACGAGCCATACATTACGTAGCGAGCAAGACGGAACCATCCGAATGCGTCCCAATATCCAACATCCAGCCGCTCTGGAGACGGTGTGTTCGGTGCGGTCAAGACATTGGCAGATGTCCCGAAATAGATCCCGGCAGCGGCGCGGTGCGTACACAATGCGAGTGCCCACGAGGAAATAACCGCAGTGCAAAACCGGATCCAATGCATCCGGTGATCCGGCGGGAAGTTTGGGTCGTTCCTCGCCGCGTTCAAACACAAGCAAACGGCCCACCCGCCTGCTTTATGGTGGCGACGGCCACCGGACGGGGCTTATTTATTTATTTTACCGATTGCTGGCTGCGTTGGTTGCGAGCCCACTTTGGTTTTTGCCTCCCTGCTTCGCGTTCCGGCACGCCAAGGAAACGGTTTACGCATTCCGGTAGGTCATGGTTCCCGGCAAAGCCCAACCGCGCCCGGGAATCAAAAACTTCCCTCTCGAGGAAAGCACCGCTTCCACGTTTCCGCACACAGTGGGAGCGAAGAAAGCAGTTTAGCATAAAGGACGCATGCAGGGCAACGCGTCAAACTTTCTGCCACCCGCAGGAGGCAGCCTAATGCAGGACGGCGGGTGCAGGATTTTGGATGTTTGTTCACCAGTGCGCTGGTACGCTCATGAATTATTTATAATGGGAACATTTAATTCCTAGCGTTGGTGGCTGCTGGCAGTGGTGGTGGAGTTGACGGCACCGTTTGTAACACACACATTATCCTGTCGTTGGGCCCATTTGCCTTTCCGACCTCGAATGGCTTGTTCGTATGTTTATGGAATGCGTCGCTGCAGACGTTTTGTGTGAGTGTGTGCGTGTGGGTAGTACATGTGGTGCCCTAGTAGCAGGCTGCTGTTTGCTTTTGCGTCGCCCCTTCCAGGAGTTGGCTCCCTTCGCGGCCCGTGTGCTCGCGCGTGTAGGTGTAGGTTATTAGCACATGCTTAAGAAAAATACAATGTTCGCCGTATGTAAATAAACACAGTTTGATAGTCCGTGTAAGCGATGTTCGATTTGGGCGCCGTATCGGCACAGGAATCTTGGAGTTGCTAATTTGATAAACGCCATGCTGCTCCTGCTTAACGGCTGCGATACGTGGACTAGATCACGCTTACAAGACGCCCTCGAAGAAATGCCAATATAAGGTGA
>KZ070891.1:110081-121069 GCA_002091845.1 Anopheles cracens | reverse complement strand
GGGCGGTCGTAGAAAATAGGTAACCACCCGTAGAGAAGCGAAAGACAGCCTAAACTCAATCCAGTATTGATCCGTTTTGCTAGTTTCGGATCGTAATCGAGCTATCTTTTAGAGGAAAAAGAGAAAATAGGAAACTCGCCATGTTGAAAGGGCAAGCTATCTGATATCCTAAGCTTATTCGAAGTAGCCACAATCCCCATCCACGCGTACGCGCGACTTAGCGAAGCAGTCAGTTCCATTACCTGCCGCCGACACTACTTACTACAACTTCTACTTCTACTACAACTACTACTCCGTGCATGTATTTATTGTAAGCTTCGGTAGAGATTGTATTGTTGCACACAAAATGACGCCGGTCCGAGGAGCCACGTGGTAGGTACTTTAAGATTGCAAATAAATATAAAAAAGTGAAGCATCACGAGAAAACGGTTCGATTCATTTACGGGGAGAACACGAAAACAAACCATTTCAACGGATTTCAACGGCAGCAATGTACATCAAGTCTGTCTTTATTGCAGTTTCGCCTTTCCGGCCTTATCCGTAAATATCAACTATATCCTTGATGCTGAAGTACGTCCCCACGACGAGAATGAACAGACCGAACGCCAGCAGGATAACATTTTTCACCAGTCGCCACCGATACCGCCCGAACGCGCCGGGAGTGGGCCAACGGAACACGGTGTCCAGCACGATCGGCGTCAACAGACCGAGCGTCGCGGAACAGATCGATCCCACCAGCCCGATGAACGGTTCCAGCTCCGGTACACCCAGCGCCAGCCCGGTCATCGCAACCAGAATGCAGAACCGTATGCCGATCTGCGCGACGTTGTGTCGTTCGACGGGAAAGCAGTGCTTCACCTTCCGCCACAGGATGTCCATTGGAACGTAGTAGTAGATGCCGAGGGTGAAGAGAATGGCGAGGGCGGCGAGCAGCTGCGTTGATAAAGCGAGCCTTTCGAGAAGAATGAAAACCGTGAGTTAGCCAGGCTGTGGTGCTGCGAAAACCAAGCAACACTCGTTACCATTCCTCATTCGGCAGGTTGAGCGTGACGGATGCACGCGTGCCGGGACCGTAGCGTGCATAGCCGAAGAACCCTGTCACGTTGTACAGGACGGTGATGAAGCTGAGCACAATGCCGAGAACTCCCGGGCAGGACAGGAAGTGCTGCGGGTGCTTCATTTTGTTCTCCACCGGCAGCACCACCCCGATACCCTCGACCGCGTAAACCACCGTGCTGATGGGGCAGCGAGAAAGAGGTTGATAAGTATCGAGTCCAAGAAACAACAGGATCCACTCGCTCACCCGAAAAACGAAGGCAGCGCGGTAATCTCCGGGAACAGCGCCCGCCCGGACAGGTCGATCGGTTCGCGAAAGATGTAGTACAGCGTGATGCCGAAGGTGACCAGGATGAGCATGTTGGCGACGGCGGAGAACGGTACCAGATATCGGAGATCGCGCACCTGCGTCACGAAGATCAAGGGTACGGCCGTCAGCAGGATGTAGATGCGTGTGTCCCAGTCGATGTCCAGCTCGCTGTTCGCCACATCCCGCAGCGTAGTTGCGATGAAGAGCAGGTAGACGCACACGGAGAAGAAGCTCACGATCAGCAGAGAGTAATCGATGTACGCTCTGTCGTGGAGAAGGATAAGCGTAACTATGGGAACGTGCCTTTTCCGGAGTGGGATACTCTCGATGTCTGACATCTCCGTACTCCGTATAGACCTACTTGGCAGCGTTTCCGAACCGCTGCGTGGCTACCGGCCCGTGCCGGAACACACTCTGTGCCGTTTCCGAGAAGCCCAGCACGGGTACGCGCGTTCGCTTGCATGACTTTTGAGACGTCGATACCTAAAAATGGGTCGAATGAATTGCCTTCTCGTTGAAGCATTATCCCGTTTGCTGACTTACCAGGAGATACACGCAGTGTGCATAGATTATTCCCACCAGCGTCGTTCCGATGACTCCAAACACCAGGCCACCGTTGCGGAAGGCGGACGGCATCGCCAGGATGCCGGTGCCGAGCGATCCTTTGAGCATGTGAATGATCGTGCCATTTGTGCTGGAGTTTGGAACAGAGCAGGCGGTGGTTAGAATGTGTGTTTCAAACCGAACAACCTTCGACGGGTCTTACGAGTTGGGTTTCTTCACACGACGATGTCGAAACGGATCGTATTCGCTGTCCGCAAGACCACTGCTCATACGCCGGAGAAGAAGAAGAGGAAGAGAACAAACACGTGCGGGGGTTTGTTATTGATTAATCAAGCCCGGGATCTCTCATCTGACAGATGAATTGGATTTCGCGCACAAGAAGTGTGTGAAGAAAACCTACTTCGACGATTCGTTGCCGGTCGTCTTTTCGAGTTCCATTGTTGACCGCAGCAGCACCTCGTGCTCTTCCGTCACGGAACACACCCACACGCAGACACACAGACACAAGAACGGCACGAATGTCACCGGAGTAACGTGCGCACGCACGCCTAGACCGAACCAGCTGCACGCACGATCGACAGGCAAATGTGAGAGAGACTTTCAACGCATCACCCTTTCGGATAAAGGCGATAGGGTGAGCGCGTCTACCGCGCAAGATAAGGCAATCGTGATTCTCGCGAAAGGGAAAAAACCGCGTCTTGGGACGCAGCGTGGACTGTGATGATTGAAGCTGTGAGTGTACTGGTTTGATTGGAGAGCTAACGCCCTGCGTCTCGCTCAATAAAGATTAGGAAACGCGCCAACGCAGGCCCAGCGCAGTCTTCAATCGGCTCGTGTTATCTTGTCTTACGGCGACTAGTAGCAGCTGTAGTAGTACGAGTGATAGTGGCGCCATCTACATTAAAAAAAGACATCGCGATACCCGATCCAATAACTTCCCGTGTGAGGCGCACGGAAAACAATACAATCTGCTCCCAAGAGCCGCGAACGTGCGCACGCACGCCTAGACCGAACCAGCTGCACGCACGATCGACAGGCAAATGTGAGAGAGACTTTCAACGCATCACCCTTTCGGATAAAGGCGATAGGGTGAGCGCGTCTACCGCGCAAGATAAGGCAATCGTGATTCTCGCGAAAGGGAAAAAACCGCGTCTTGGGACGCAGCGTGGACTGTGATGATTGAAGCTGTGAGTGTACTGGTTTGATTGGAGAGCTAACGCCCTGCGTCTCCTGTAAGTAAGCGGCGTGCGTCGCCACTACGTTGACGATTTTTTATGATGTGTAATACCGGTTTAAATGGTGTTTTTTTTTTCTTCAAGTAAACACCGCCAGTACCCTATCCAGTGCACACAGTTGGAATGCTTATCAGAACTAGCTTTAAATGTTTGTATTCACTGATTAAAAAACACAATTGATCGGCTTCGGTGTTGTGTTGTGTTGCAGACCTCATCCTAACCGGGCGAAGGATCCAGTTTTTTTTACTGAGACCACGTAGAGCTTGCGTAACTTATCTTCCAGAAAACTCACACGGAGATCGTTCCTTTAGGGGATTTTTCTGTGGACGCTTGGATGTAACGCACCTTAATACTGATTTCTTCTCTTTTCCAGTCCCTCAAGAAACATTTGAACGGTGTACCAAGAAGGAGAAGAAAGTTGTACAAATGGAAGCGGTTTATATCTCGTCTCCCGCTATCTTCTCATGGACAAAGCCACGCGTTGTTCGCAGCCAATTTCAAGACTTGATTTCTTCTAATTTGCTCCTTCTTTTTCTTCTGTAGATTTTCAAGTTTTATCAGTTCTATAAATTTTACACAAAAATCTGATTGCACTATACCCGAAACTAAGATAATAGATTATTAAATTAAATCAGTGCGCCACTTAGTTCCGGCGTTAAATCCTAACTTCAACCCTTCTGTTCATTATCAAATCGTTATAGGGTGGGTGGAAATCTAGCAACAGATTATTTTCCAGTGATACAAAGTAGAGAGATAGAGAAGTATTTGAATGCGATTGATGAATCTTCTTACCGGGAGCCATAGGAGAACGAATCTCTTCGCGCTATAGTCTAGCACAGAGGTACCTATCGCGAACGCAATTAACCACTAGTCGTTAAACATATCGACCAATATAAAAACATTGTGCTGGTCAAAGAACTGAGTTACCATATTGGGGTCTAGGTTCATTGAATGTTCTGCATTATTACAATATAGACAAAGAAACACTTTTTCATGGATGAGTGTACTCCTCATTTGCTCTAGGATGATCCTTGAACTCTGAACTGCTGCTAATAAATGGTAGATCATAGCTCCTACTTGCCGGTATATGAAATCTGGCCTAGGAAACTATTACTCATACATTTGGATGTTTTTATTATTCTTGTAAAAATGGATTTCCTTTGAAAAAGCACATCAAAAATGGATTCCTGAGCGCGAATTGACATCTGCATAAAATTAATAGTAACAATACTAGATCAGTCTGTGAAGCTGAAGCCGTACGAATGTGGGTTGTTTTTATCATTTCTATCAACAGATTTATTTCCACACAAAACAGTTTTTATCCTACGATCTAGTAAATAAAGAAAACACTTGTCATAAATAGAAATAGATGCCGTTGATCGCAGGACTTTCCAGGACATGGCGCGGTCGGACAGACAACATCCAACTGCGGGGGGTGTACGACGCCATGGCAATTTGTTCTCCACTTACTACTCGCTTTGTATCTTAATTTAAGATACACAGCGATACAGCGTCCCGATGCGGCCATTATGGTTCCGGGTGCGACCCTCTGGTGCACCCGCGTAGTGCGCGTATACTGTTTGTTCGGTTAGCTGGTCTAACGCTACTGGATGGGCTACGGGTCGCTCATTCCGTGTGCTCGTCGTCGTCCGTGTACAGCTCGATGATGTCCTTGATGCTGACGTACGCACCGGCCACCAGGGCGAAGATGGAGAACGCACCGAAGATGACGTTCTTGATCAGCACCCAGCGGAACTTGCCGAGCTCGTTCGGCCACAGGAACACGGTTTCGACGACGCACGGCACGAACAGCCCCAGGCTGGAGAAGAAGACGGCACCGACGAGCCCGATGAACGGTTCCAGCTCCGGCACGGCCAGCCCGATGCCGCCCATCAGGATCATGATGCCGGAGCGGATGGCGATCTGCGAGATCATGTGCTTGTTCTTTGGTATTTTGTCGTGAATCTTGCGCCACAGGATGTCCATCGGTACGTAGAACTGCAGCCCGAACGTGAACAGGATAGCGAGCGCGATCAGGATCTGGGCCGCGACCGCCAGCCTACGGGAAACCGGGAGCGGGATTATAATTACGCCTTTTGCACTGCGCTGGCGAACGACCGAACTTACGAGTCCTCCAGGGGCAGATTGAGGGTAACGCTTCCCTTCGCCTCGTCACCGAAGCGCACGTAGCCGAAGAATCCGATGACGGCGTACAGCACGATCACGGTGCCCATGGCCGTGTTCAGTACGCCCGGGCAGCCGAGGAAGTGTTGCGGCTTGGACATCGAGTTTTCCACCGGCATCACGACGCCGATGCCTTCCATCGCGAAAATGACCGTACTGGTGGGTGAGTTTAGGGTTAGTGATATGGGACAAAGAGATGCACCCGACGGACGTACCTGAAGAACAGGGGCAGCGTGCCGAACGACGAGAACAGCGGCTTGTCGTCGAACTCGAGCGAATCCTTGAAGATGTAGTACAGCGTGATGCCGAACGTGACCACGATGAAGAGGTTGGCGAGGGCCGAGAACGGGACGAGATACTTGAGCTCGCGGATCTGCCCGATCACCAGGATCGGTATCATCGTCAGCAGGATGTATATCCGGACGCTCCAGTCGTTGCCGGTCTCGTGGTTGATCACATCGTGGAAGGACGTCGCGATGAACACGATGTACACGCACCCGGCACTGAAATACGTCGCCATCAGCGCGTAGTCGACGAAGGCTCTGTCAAGGCACGCATCAAACGGGACGGGCATTAGCATACAGGCAAACATATCGGGCGGCGAGCGATAAACAAAGCTTGTCGGCGACCCCACCGGTACCGAGATCGAGCGCACCGGATTGGCCTTTTTCGGTCGATGGCGAATGCAGTACGGCGCTCCACTGCACTGATGCTGGTAATTTCAAATTCCACGACCTTGATTCGCACCGCATGCTACAGGGTCTAGCGTTTCTATGTCACCGCGTCCGCACCGGGAATATCGCAAAGGTGCGTACGCGAAACCGAACCAAACAAACAAACAAAAAAAACGTCATCAAACATCTCTATTTGGGCAGACGACTTTGTCGGTCGGCGACGGAAGGTCTCGGGCGTGCACGAACGGCTGAAGATGAAGATACGGTTTGGTCGTTGACATACAGCGCAGTGCAAACACCGTCATTCATATGCATATCGGGTGTTGGAGTCATTAATTAAAATGCTTATCATCGCCGCACACCTCGATTGCGCTCGAAGGTCGTCGTGGTGCGGAACCGGCGGTACTTACTTGGAGAAGCCGGCCAGGGGTCGCAGTTTCGGTGGTCCGTACTGGAAGACGCGCTCGGCCGTCTCGGCAAAGCCCAGCACCGGTATCCTCGTCCGTTGGCAGACCATGTGCGAGGTTCTCACCTGTAAGAGGGCGTGAGAGAGCAGGCATTAGTAGTCATACGGTTGCAGCGTGCTCTAGGTCACCGGGAAACACTACCGGGAACGTGGACGTTCTCCGATCTGTTCCAGTGATTCAGTGACACAGTAACCGTGACGCGATGGTTCCGTGAGGCTAAAGTTTACGATCCAATCCGATTTCCGGAAACGAAACGAACCATCACGTTCCGGACGTTGAAGGTTGTGAGCGGTTGTGGTGGGACGCGAATTGATTTCGTTATGTTGGTGTTTTACGAGAGCCTCGCATGAGAAGCGGCCACTAACCGGTTGGAATCGAAGCTAGCGCGTGGGATGCACTGCTGTTGGAGTTCATAGAACCGGCGGAAATGTCACAGCGCGTTATCAAAACGACCTTCGAATGGAGGAGCATATGGAGGATCCATTTCTTCAAAATAAATATCACTGTTTGGATGTTATTGTTGAAACAATCGTCAGGTTTGTTGTCCGAGCGACAGTGAGTGACCAATTTGTACCCTAACAGTTATCATTGCGCTCTTGCGATGCTAGAAAGCGATTAGTAATAGTAAAACAACGTGACTGCTCCATTCATCAGCTGTCAATAGTAGCTGAAGTATTCGAAGCTCAATAAAGATTAGGAAACGCGCCAACGCAGGCCCAGCGCAGTCTTCAATCGGCTCGTGTTATCTTGTCTTACGGCGACTGTAGCTGTAGTGCTGTAGTAGTACGAGTGATAGTGGCGCCATCTACATTAAAAAAAGACATCGCGATACCCGATCCAATAACTTCCCGTGTGAGGCGCACGGAAAACAATACAATCTGCTCCCAAGAGCCGCGTGAGTGGAACGATAAATAATGGCATTATTAATTATGACACGGCCGTATCACAATATTGTGTCGGGCACAAAACAATAAGCACAAGTGTATGGTCACATACACGCGCACGGTCGGGGGCATAAATCATGCCAGGCGAAGTAAATCATCATATCGACGCCCGGTGCACGATAAAGCGTACCGTTCCAGCGTTCATTAACCTTATCGAAGCAATAACGGCGCGGATCAATGAGAAGCGCCGAGGCTCGCATCGGAAGGACGAACGTGGAAACGTCATCGTTAACTGTCGCCAATTGGCGGTGGGTAACAACCGCTACCTAACTGCCCTTTCCGTAAGGGCTCAGCCCGTACATGGGGTAAGCGTGAACCGGTCGGGTGTTCGCTTCCGCATCGTGCAAGATGCGTCGGATCCGTGCGGGTGCGTACAAGAGGGCAGGTCAATGGTTTGTTCCGCGGCAAGAAACGGCAGCCAGAAGCACCGTAAGGATCACCTTGGGAAAGAGACGATCAAGAACGCACCATGCACTTGAACCCGTGCAGACCACTGAAAGACCGTTGAAACTCTCCAACTTCAAGGCTAACTAGATTGTGGCGACGGAGCGTGCATTGGAAAGGAATATTCATCTGTTTGCTTTTGCATACGCTTCTACCGGAGTATGGATATTGGGCTGTGGCTGCTAGCGACACTTGGAAGACTTCGAAAAAGGCATTCCAACACAATCACTGAAGTGTAGCATAGCTCCAGTTCGAATTTGAATGGGTGATCGTAATGAGTGGGTGCCAATTTCCATTTATAACACGTGCGCTCCCGTCATTACGAAACCATGCTGTGCCGTGCGGAGAGCATCCGGATGACTTATATCTTCGCCCATTACACAACGGCTCATTTCCTTCCCCCCGATCGTATCGCGGTTGTTTTGATGACTCGCAGAAAGAATTGAGCGCGAAAAAAACCCGGTCACCGAAAATCAATCATTCACGATCTCATCTCCGGCACGAGTATCGCCCGCCCGGTAGACAGGGGTGCTTCGGCAGGTTAGCTGTTTTCGCTCGAAATTAGGAACCATTCTGCAAAAGTGGCAACATGTGCACTACTAGAACAAATAGTGTCTAGTTCGTGGGAAGACGTGATGATAGACAGCAGGGGATGTTTGCACTCATGTTGGGCGCTATCTCTTATCAACTCACCAAGGGGTAAAATGCTCGCAAACGTGGATGAAGTGCTTCGATCGGGAAGTGGATAGATTTTCCCCGACGTTCGTTCGTTCGCTGATCAACAGCAGATTAGCGTCAGCCGGTATCATCGGTGAGGCAGAGCATTGACATGCATCTGCCACCGCCACTTGAATGTCGAAACGCGCGATACAGAAACTCTCGCCTCGCTTCAAGCAATAGCTTTCTTAGCGCCAACTGTACAAACAGCGAAATATTTCGTTTACAGCCCCTTGGAGGTTGCATTTCATTCGGGCGCAAGGCTAAGCTAACCTCAACTTCCAAGAGCTAAACAATGCCCGCAGACTCTTCACTGTGTGTGAGTTTTCTTTTGAGAAGAATGCGAACCGATGAGATCATGTTTACATCCGTTGGATCGATCTTGCACAATCCCAGCGTGGGCTGATAGCCCGGCTGATGGACTACTGGTAGCTGTCCATGATTAATTAGCGCAATTGTAGCGCACCTCGGTGGACTGGACGGCCCAATAGATAGCCGATCAAGCCCCAAAACCCTCCAGCCGCAAGAAGCAATCAAGAGCGTCCTGCTTCGTCTCCGTTACGCTACGCCAGAACAACCGATCGGCTGATAAGATAGCTCCGGTACCCGATTACAAAAACGGGTTGTTCCGATAGCGCGCCCACTGCGATGCCTATGGGAATAAAACAATCGAACCCCTTTTACGGGTGACTGATTGTTGCTAAAGCACCCGCGGATTTGCGCGCCTGCAAGTCGGGGTGAATCCCTCCCATCTTCTGAGGCGTTTCTGCTGAGCGATGGCTTCTTATCGAGGAAATTCCGGCACCACGGCAAGTCACGGGACTTATTGAATTACAACCTCACGGCCGGCACCGGGGCCAATCGACAAGACAGAGTGGGCACATAAATTTGTCAAATTCTTCCGCCGGGTAGAAGCCGGTGGAGATTGATCTTGCGATTGGGATGGACTGTTGAGGTTATGAATGGGCGCTTGGACGAGACCGGCTCGTGCCCGTTGCAGTCTTTTGCTCTGCGGACGACTGTGTGGGATGCCTCGGTACGGTGATAACGTGGGACACCCGGTACGAAGCGTATCTGGTAGACCCGCGCACGGCTGACGGCTTGGGCAATAAGTGAAGGTCTGTTCTTATGGTTGCACGACCAGCGATAAGTGGAAGTGGAGCATAGAAAATCGATCGTTAGATTAGATGACCTTAAAACATGGTTGGCTTTAGCCAACGACACGATAAACCCCACAGGGAGCTCCGAAACTCACTCGCAAACGCGGGTGACCTCCCAACGTCAGCGTGATGGGCAGAAGCCATCGCATTCGGCCGTGTTCATGATCTATCTCAATGAGTGATCGGGATGAAACCAGTTTCCAGCATGCCGACACCATTGAAGGTCGTTTCAAAGCAGGTTTCTGCGTGCATTCCCTCAGCAGCAGCAGAGTGAGTACCTGAAACGCTGGAAGGACAGGTCGACATCCTTGAATTGCGACCCCGGCCGGAGGTTAGAAATGATAGCCCGTAAGGCGAAAGGACGCGTCAGGGATGTGCTGGAGGTATGATTGATCTGCTTCTACCTTTTCCTGCATCACTACCTTCATCTGTTGGAGGCTCGTCCAACTCGATTGGGCGAAGCGCTCACCTAATGACGGACAGCTGATGGCGAGAAAGATGTTGTGGAAGTGGTATGCCGAAAGCCAACAAAAAAACGACGGACGGTTAATGACGGCTTCATGGCAGCACGTTTCGCTTGCGATCGCGCTTTCGATCGCAATCGATCGATCGGGAACCAGTTCTGCGACGCCAGTGCATCAGCCATTCCAGCCACTCCTCACGCGCATCGGGCGCATAATTTGAGCCGAATGAAGGGACTCGTAAAGGGGAGCGTGGCGCGATCGGCCAGAATGGACAGGCTCGTTTCTGCAGACTTTAATGTAACCTCTTTCGGGTCGTTTTAGGCAAAGGTTACTATTAGGAAGGGCGTGCGTCTGCGTGTTTTGGCGGCCCAAAGAAGGCGCTAGTCCATTTCGTTCGACGGGAGACTTGCACTGTTCTACGCCGCGAGCCTCCGAACGGCTGACGCCAATGTCAACGCCACCAAGCGACCATCGCACGGGTGAGGTTAGGGAGGTTGCAAAAAAGCATTCACAACCCTCCAGCGATTCATCTCCCGGGCCCCCACCCTGATGTGAGGGACAGCGCACACCGACCGGCACCATTTTTCGAGGCCGATATGACAAACAGGTTCGTGCAAACAACAATTGCCGGGAGTCATTTCTGTTTCGGCATGTCACTTTGCATGTCTATTTAGGATGATTTTTTTAATTGGTTTTCGATACCGCTACCGATCGCTGAGGCCGCTGCTACTGCTGCTGGCCGTTGCGGTTTCGGGTGCGGTGCCGCTGT
>KZ070891.1:91102-106825 GCA_002091845.1 Anopheles cracens | reverse complement strand
TAAAGTATAATAAAGCGATCGCTACCATGCGTGCCTGCAAGGGACACTGTAATCTTGATGAATACTTATCGAACTATAACTAAAATCACAAATCACAACGTCCGCTTCTTCGTCTTAAGCGATAAAGCCGTCACTAGAACTAGTAGGATCGATCTGGGTTACAACTCGCGTGTCCGATCACAGCTCGACGCTTTATCCGTCTCCAAACCTTCGTCCACGACACAATCGAGGGTAATTGTTACTTTATCACGGCGCCAGTTCTTGCGCGCACTAACACCTGAACTACTAACGCTACCGGAGTGCGAAACTGAAAGTGCGTGCGATCCGTCGTTCGGTCGGTCGCGAACTGTCCGCCTGGTTCGACGGGGTTCGCTTAAATGTTCTGATCAGCAGCCGGCACCGCGAACGACGCTGCAATCGCTACGTGTATTTTTTATCGTTCGTACAGCGTTCGTTACTTTCGATACGCGATACCCCACCAGCGGGGCCGTCTCTCCAGATTGGTTCTCGGGCCTGTCTTAGGCCGCGCGCGTGTTTGGGTCTAGATGTTATAAGAACACATCTTACACAGCTTCTGGCAAAGCCGATCCTGGCGCTTCATTCACTAATCTCGGGGTGAATATTTATGATAAACGCCACTCCGCCGCACGTGGGTAATGAGGCGCGCTTGTAGGAAGCGCCCAGCTGAGGTCGATCACTGCGCATGGCGATGCGCAAAACCGTGTGTCGTGCGGTCTTTTAAAAGTCAGGGACCTCCAGGTGTGACGGGCGCGCTGACGTCGCGTCGAGCTCAGGCAGACGACACCGGGTGTCCTTTAGATGCGAAACTGGACGGCGCTCGCAGATGCTGATGCTGCCCACCGTCGAAAGTCCGGCAATGACCTAGCCGAGGTGGCGGAAGTTTCGCATCGCCACTATCCTTACGCGCCGTTGTTTGATGATGCGCTTTGGTCGATGCCGGCTGGCACGTGAGACGCATGTAAACAATGGTTAAGGAGCACGATTATGGATTTGGTAGTATGTGCGGGTTTTATTGGAAATGCGATGACGATATGGTGGACAGTTGTCCGCGGTATGTTGCTTCAATTAATCAGAATGAAAACTTGAACACACCGTGTAGTGGAATCGATCGACAAGTGACAGGTGCCGATGAAGTTTTTCGGGGAATGCTAACATGCGTCCCTTTTCCTGGTCTTTTCGAACCCTTTCCCGCGATTTAGAGAATCGCTATAGTAGAATTCTATCACCTGATCCACTAGGGCGAGACGGCGAGCCGCTAGTCAACTTGTTGAACTTGACATTCGCCGCGGAGTTAGAAGAACAAAAACTGCACCCAGCATATCGCGGTGTGTTTGTGCGTGCTCCGAAGTTGCCCTCATGGGCGATTCGGTACGAACAGTTTGTACGGCACGCTATTATTATAAACTCTCGTGTGCCGTATTCAGACTGCTGCCAATAATTTTGGGGAAATGCAGAAACAACGGAAGTTTACCCCGAAAAAGCGCCCTCAAAACGTTCCGCAAGGACGCAAAAAGCCGCAGCAAGCATCATGGCAGCCGGTGAAGTTGAACGGGCCGGTGATTGCCGACGAAGGCGCGGATTTCGGTGGGTTCATCGGATTGGAGGTGATGGAGAACTATTCCGGAAACTTCGTGCTCAAAGAGAAGGAGGAGGTAAGCTAGAAACTTAACCAAACCTCCGTGGGCCATTTCATAATGGTTTCATATATTGCAGTATGATAAGGATGACTTCATGAGCTCCAGAAAATCAAAATCCAAACGAAAGCGGCTTATGGCCAGCGAGAGCGACGATAGTGATTCCGACGAGGAAGGTAGCTCGAAGAAAAACAAAAAGAAAAAGAAACAAAAGAAGGCAAAGCAAAAGAAAAGCAAACCATCCGCGGGCGATTCTAGCGAGGCAGAAGATGATTCCGGTTTTGACGATCACCCGAAGAAGAGCAAGAAACCGAGCAAGAATGACAGTGTGAAGGATGCTGATACGGACGAAGAATCCGCACCGGCATTCTCGATGCTGCTGAAGCCACCACAACAGCAACAACAGACGCAGAAGAAAGAGGAGGATTCCATTAAGGAAGCAGGGGAAAAGGCCTCACAATTGAATTCCGAGCCTAAACCCCAACAGAAGCAAGCGAAACAAAAGGATGCTGTTAAAGAGCCTGCTAAAAATGATGTCGAATCAAAATCAACCGCAAAGAAGGGGCAAAAGCAGGAGGTTGCCAATGGTTCGCAACCGAAATCCTCCTCAACCAAAAAGCAAAAACAAAACAAACAAAATGGCTCTGTGAAGGAATCGGATAAAAGCGAGCCAGAACCGTACAGCAGCGTTGATTACATGGTGAGTGAAATGAGCATCTTGTGCCTCTTCTATCTGTAATAAATGCATCGAAAAAGCGCCCTCAAAACGTTCCGCAAGGACGCAAAAAGCCGCAGCAAGCATCATGGCAGCCGGTGAAGTTGAACGGGCCCGTGATTGCCGACGAAGGCGCGGATTTCGGTGGGTTCATCGGATTGGAGGTGATGGAGAACTATTCCGGAAATTTTGTGCTCAAAGAGAAGGAGGAGGTAAGCTAAAAACTTAACCAAACCTTCGTGGGCCATTTAATAATGGTTTCATATATTGCAGTATGATAAGGATGACTTCATGAGCTCCAGAAAATCAAAATCCAAACGAAAGCGGCTTATGGCCAGCGAGAGCGACGATAGTGATTCCGACGAGGAAGGTAGCTCGAAGAAAAACAAAAAGAAAAAGAAACAAAAGAAGGCAAAGCAAAAGAAAAGCAAACCATCCGCGGGCGATTCTAGCGAGGCAGAAGATGATTCCGGTTTTGACGATCACCCGAAGAAGAGCAAGAAACCGAGCAAGAATGACAGTGTGAAGGATGCTGATACGGACGAAGAATCCGCACCGGCATTCTCGATGCTGCTGAAGCCACCACAACAGCAACAGACGCAGAAGAAAGAGGAGGATTCCATTAAGGAAGTAGGGGAAAAGGCCTCACAACTGAATTCCGAGCCTAAACCCCAACAGAAGCAAGCGAAACAAAAGGATGCTGTTAAAGAGCCTGCTAAAAATGATGTCGAATCAAAATCAACCGCAAAGAAGGGGCAAAAGCAGGTTGTTGCCAATGGTTCGCAACCGAATTCCTCCTCAGCCAAAAAGCAAAAACAACCCAAACAAAATGGCTCTGTAAAGGAGTCGGATAAAAGTGAGCCAGAACCGTACAGCAGCGTTGATAGTCTAACCTACACAGCATATCTAGAATTTCTCAGTTTTCAAAGTTGAGGCTTAAATAATCGCATACTGGAGTCAGAATCTGGCAGAATTTGGGAGGAGCAGGAGTTAAGAATTATTTCGAAAAGACTAAAACACGATTGACTTTAGAGATTTTACTTGTTTCTAATTAAATATGCTGCGAAGTATAAAAACATTATATCTTTCTGGAATAGGAATACAGGCAAGGCATTTTGGTTGTGCTTCATCCCCCTTGAAATGGAGGTTTAAGGTTGGTTTTATTTCTATGTCCGCCACTGTATACACTCGATTCTCGATTCTAGAAAAAATCTGTCACCAAGCAACACTCTTGTAGAATCGTAATAAAATGAAAAAGAAGACAAAAATCAAGTTAATACTAGCATTTGTACTCTGTACCACTTTCGTAAATCTTCTTTCAACGGGTTTTGTTCGTTCAAATGCATCATCTAACCACCCCTTGATTCATCGTCAGACGTTAGACGCTCTAACGTCTGATGCTATTTCGAAACCTTCTTCGAAAATGTATGCAATCTTCGAATTTTACTGTTTGGCATATTTGTAGCTGTCATTTGATATTTGCCTTTTTCCCATTGTTTACATTTTTTTAGGTTTTGAAAAACACGTGCAAATCCGCCGGTGTTCGTGTGCCGTATTCAGACTGCTGCCAATAATTTTGGGGAAATGCAGAAACAACGGAAGTTTACCCCGAAAAAGCGCCCTCAAAACGTTCCGCAAGGTGGACGGCGCTCGCAGATGCTGATGCTGCCCACCGTCGAAAGTCCGGCAATGACCTAGCCGAGGTGGCGGAAGTTTCGCATCGCCACTATCCTTACGCGCCGTTGTTTGATGATGCGCTTTGGTCGATGCCGGCTGGCACGTGAGACGCATGTAAACAATGGTTAAGGAGCACGATTATGGATTTGGTAGTATGTGCGGGTTTTATTGGAAATGCGATGACGATATGGTGGACAGTTGTCCGCGGTATGTTGCTTCAATTAATCAGAATGAAAACTGTTTGACGGCGGTTTGAGGGCGTCAAGCGTGGAATGATTCACGTGGAGTTATTATTTTGGTAACGATGCCAAACAAACGACCTGGCATGAGTTATACTAAAAGTCTAACCTACACAGCATATCTAGAATTTCTCAGTTTTCAAAGTTGAGGTTTAAATAATCGCATACTGGAGTCAGAATCTGGCAGAATTTGGGAGGAGCAGGAGTTAAGAATTATTTCGAAAAGACTAAAACGAGCCAGAACCGTACAGCAGCGTTGATTACATGGTGAGTGAAATGAGCATCTTGTGCCTCTTCTATCTGTAATAAATGCATTGTAATACCGTCCCTCGCAGGGATGGATCCAGCTTGGCGTGACCGAACCGATCGTGCGTGCAATCGCCGAGAAGGGTTTCAAGCAGCCGACCGAGATCCAAGCGAAATCGCTTCCGGTTGCCATTTACGGGCGGCGGGATTTACTCGGTGCGGCCGAAACGGGTAGCGGTAAGACGCTCGCCTTTGGCATTCCGATGCTGGAAGGCATAATGCGGATGAAGAAAGCGGCCGCCGACCGACCGGCGAACGACGATTCCAGCGAACATGAGCTAACGCCACCGCCCGAGGATACGGAAATGGAGGAAGAGGACACGCAAGTGTTCGCCGACGAAGGTCCGAAGGTGCGCCGGAACTATATCACCACGGACAAACCGCTGTACGGGTTGATTCTCACACCGACGCGTGAGCTGGCCGTGCAAATCAACGATCATCTGAAAGCGGTGTCGAAGTATACGGACATCAACATTGCGACCGTGTTCGGTGGGCTGGCGGCCGTGAAGCAGGAGCGGCTGCTGCGCAAGTGTCCCGAGATTGTGATTGCCACGCCGGGTCGGTTGTGGGAGTTGATACAGAGCGAAAATCATCATCTCTCGAAGGTGACCGATATAAGGTACGGTGAAGCGCGCGTGATACGATGCCAGCGACGAAGATTGGAACGTGATATCGAGTGTGTTGTTTTGCAGGTTCCTCGTTATCGACGAGACCGATCGGATGCTGGAGAAGGGACACTTTGAAGAGCTGAAGCAGCTGCTGGAGCTGATCAATGCGAATGAGGAAGGAAAGAAGCGTCGGCGGAACTACATCTTCTCCGCCACGCTCACCATGGACCACGATCTGCCGGAGCATTTAAAGAGTAAGTTATTCTATCCCTTTATCGTGCGATATCTTGTGGTGACCGTTGAAATAGATGTGGCTCAACTTTTTAACATTTTTATTGCTTATAAGAAATCCTTTCGAAACGGCTTAAGCAGTTCTAATTATAGACTCATGTTTGGGAATATTATTCAATTTCGTTTGCAGAAAATTTGAAAAAATCGAAAAAAGTCGTGAAGCAGACGCCCGCCCAGCGGATGGAGAAACTGATCGAAATCATCGGCATGACCAACCCGAAAGTGGTCGATCTGACGCAGGACCACGGCACCGCCCGGACGCTCACCGAGTCGCGCATCCTGTGCCAGATGGAGCACAAAGACTTCTACCTGTACTACTTCCTCGAGCGGCACCCGGGCCGTACGCTCGTGTTCTGCAACTCGATCGACTGCGTGAAGCGGCTGGTCTCGCTGTTCAACTACCTCAACTGTCAACCGCTCAGCCTGTTCGGCAGCATGCAGCAACGGCAGCGGTTGAAGAACCTGGAACGGTTCACGGCCAACCCGCGGGCACTGCTGATTGCGACCGATGTGGCAGCGCGCGGTCTGGACATCCCGAACGTCGATCACGTCATCCACTACCAGGTGCCGAAGACGACGGAGAACTACGTGCACCGCTCGGGACGTACGGCCCGCGCCAGCAAGGAAGGTCTGACCGTGCTGCTGATCGGGCCGGCCGAGGTGAAGGACTACGTGAAGCTGAACCAGGATCTGGGCCGCACGGAGGACCTCCCGCTCTACCCGACGTCCGAGCGGGTGATGCGCCAGATCAAGGAACGTGTGCAGCTCGCGCGGCAAATCGAACGGCTCGACCTGCAGCAACGGCGTCAGGGGGCCGATCGGTCGTGGGAGGATCAGCTGGCGAAGGAATTCCAGGACGAGTCGGATGCGGACAGCGAACAGGAAGAGCACCGGCGCCTGATGGAAACGAAACGGAAGCGGCAGTTCCGAGCGACGCGGCTCGAGTTGAGTCAGATGCTCGCGAAACCGATCGTGGTGGATCGGCTGGAGTTGAGCTACCCGTCGCTGAACTTGGCGATGGCGAACGCCACCGCGACGGAGAAGGATCTGTCCGCAATCAGCCTGGTGCGGAAGGCCGAAGAGGAGCGGCTGCGCGAGCGCAAGCAACGGCGAAAGCGTAGAAACTAGTTCCCCAAGGGTGGGAATGGATTGTAGTTATTTTCTTTTCTATATTCAATAATAAATGTGAAAAAATCGGGGCGATTTACATATTATACGAAATGAAGATCCTTTGTATATGCCACGACGTCGTTCCCAGTACAGGCATAATGCACATACTACTGAACAACAAACAGTGGAAAGAACATTGTAATGGTGAAGATCATGTGGGAACCAAATAGCAATATGTTACATTTTCAAACTACTTTATTAATATCTTACTTGCTAAGTTACAAACAAACTTGCTGTCCGACAAGTACAACTAATGCTTCGATACGTACATCCGCACGCCCTTCACCACCAACGATCGCGTATATTTGGCCAGTATCGAGGTAACACCGACCGTCGGTGTCGCGAAACACTCAATGTACGGTTCGATCTGCTCCAGGTTCCAGCGTTCCTTCGTCCGGAACAACATATCGAGCCGGCCGAGCAGATTCATCGGCAGATCAGCCTCGTTCAGGCCGCGCACGCACGGTACCGCACCCTCCCGATCGACGATGCCGATACCGCGCAGATACTTCTCGTGCGCCTCGAACCCCTCCGGTAGCGCCTCCTGCCAGGTGACGAGAAACTCATCGATGTGAAACTTCAGCCCGTGCTGTAGGATCTTCTCCGCGAACAGAGCGCACACGGTGTGCTCGTGGTACTGGAACCGGCCCGGGATACGTTCGCTTGGAAAGGTGTACACGTCGAAGATGCCATCGACCACCTCGTACGGTATGATGCCCTGCATCGCTTCGAGCGTGATCTCTTTGTCGATGGCGTCCGGTTCCCAGGAGTTTTCCGACACGACGGACAGGAGCAGTGTGACGACGCGGTACTCGTATCTTGCGTGGGAAGTAATGAAATGAGCTGAATTCAGGATATTACCGCGGTGAAACTTACTCTATGTCCAGCATGCGCACACGGTCGTCCGCTTCGATGGCACGGTACTTCTTCAGGCCCTCGTGGAACTCATCCTTACTACACTGCACCGTGTCCAACAGCTGGCTGAACCGAAACAGCAGCGACCGATCGATCAGATGCTCATTCTCTGGCCCGGCGTAGCGCGTCAACCGCAGGAGATCGATAATTTTGCGATACTTCGGTCTGACCTGGCGCAGCTCGAAGTAATCGTGAAATATTTTCACCACATCCTTCCGCTCCACCTCATCGATCGTGTCGACCGCTGCCGCGTCCTCGCCCTCCTCCTCCACGCTGCTGTCCATCGACGTGTTCACGCCACTCTTTGGGCTCTTGATGGGCGATCGGCTGGTGGCCTGCGCCTGTTTCAGATGCTTCACCAGCATCAAACTGTTCGAGATTTCCGCCTCCTTCACCTCGTACGTGCGCGAATCGGTGCAGAAGACGACCTTTTCGTTGAGTGCGCCCTTGAAGCACAGCTCGCCGCCTTTTTTCACCTCCTCCAGGATGTGCTCGTCCACCTCGAGCAGCTTTATGTTGCCCAGATCGTGCCCGGCCTCTTCCGAGGGGTAGTAGATGGCCTGGGCCGTGTTGGTGAGGTTTTTATGGTCGAGCTTCGCGTGCTGCACGATCGTCCGCACATCGTCGATGGAACGTGCGTAGCTGAAAGATGCAGAATAGGATGAAAACCTCGTTAGATGGCGAGAACATTTGGCTATTTTTAAAGCATCACACTCTTACTCTTGACTGTAAATCATTTTTTTAAGTACAATTTTATTTCTACCGCTATTTGAATACGTTTTCGTTCGTTGTAAACAAAAAATCAAAACAAAGCAAAAAGTATTGGCGCGCTCACGATGGGAGTTTGCTATCTCCCAGGCTGTGTCATTTTGGTTGTCAAATGTAGAAGCCAACGTTTTGACAGTTGATGACCGAAGATTTACTTTCGAAACATGTAAATATTCATAGTTTATGATAATTTTTAATAGACTAATATAAGTTTTATAACAACATCTAAACAACTCACTTCATAAGCATTTTTTTGTTCAATTTGTTTAATATAAAAAAAGATTTTGAAGCAACAACGCTAGATTTCAAAACAACACAAACGCTTTAGTTTCTAAGCTTAACCACCAGAGACCGCACCAGAAATGCCGCTCGTGCAGTTTGAATCGGACGAAAAAGTTCAATTCGAGCAATTTTTACAGAATGTTGTTTATTACTTCAAGATTACTTGCGTTTTTTCAATGTATTTACCTGTGTAGTGCCAGAGCATGTGTTTGTGCCCCTGGACTGTGTGATGACCCCCACTAGCACACTTTATTATATGATAACACGTTTTTAGTACATTTTAGTACAAAAATATCAACTGACTATCTACTATCGCATGCACCTGTTCGAATGGCTAACATGCGCACATTTATTGTTCTTAAAACAAATTACAAAAAAGTGTACAAAACTATTTATCTTGCAAAAGTTCTTAAAAAAACTAATAAACAAATATTTTAAATTATCGTAATAAGAAAAGATCGTTTATGAATTAAAGGATCTCTGAGTTGACATTCCTCAACGCAGAGGATGTGCTGTAGATGTTGATACACTAAGCTATACGAACAGTTCAATAAACGTCTTATAGTCTTATTTTGTTATACAGTGCTATTAATACCAGTTTAATAGGTAGATAATAATGAAGATCAAAACCCGAAATTGAGCCCAACAGCAGTAGCTCTCAACGTGTTTGACTTGCGAAATTGCATTCAGAGCCATTCGGGACTTCGGGCGTATCACAGGTGACTCAAGTTATGAAAAAAACTTACATCACATAATGATGATCTTCACAGAAAATTAGCCACACCAAAGGATGCATTGCGCACCTGCTACGATAATCGTGCTATCAAATCATCAATCCCATCCCAACACGCGGCACATTGCATGTTTTTGCATTTCATCCGTCCCGTCCGATCGCCAATACGGCCAGGCTGGACATTTATCATTGGCCGCGGATCAGACCGCGGCAAGAATTATCCACGGCTATCGTCTTGAATACGGGGAGAGATCCACGGCCAATGGCGGGAAGAGAGAGAGAGAGAATCGCGACTTCACGCGCCTTTTAAAGAGGTTACATCGCTGTGCCACCGTTGCAGTAGTACGCTGGATCGTTGGATTGTTTTTACACACCTTTGCGCAACCATCTTCACAAATGGCTCCACCGAACGGCGCTGACAACTTTTACCGTCTTCCAATGCCCGATGACGGGTCCGCGCTCGTGTGTGTGGAGCTTGCGCCTGTCGCGTACGCTCGCCGGACAATCCCCTCACAAGAAGAAGATGCTACCGATCGTGGTTGTGTGCGCTGTATTTGAATAGACCACTGCGCTTCGTAGCAGAGGTAGGAAAACTGTGGAAAATGGTCCGACAATTTGTTTTCATCTCGTTCCGCAACGGGGGCCGAAGACAACCGCGAAATGGTTCCCCGGGCTTCGTTGCACAACGTTGGATGGTTCGCATCTGATGGGAATGAGTCCCGGGAATGCTGCCTCTGAAAGGAATCTGGAAAATATACTCTCCGTTTTTTTTTCCATTGGAATTCAGCGTTACAATGAGAATGATCGTTACAATGAGAATGATCGGATTAAAAAAATGAAATGTGAATATAATTGATAGGAGTTTGTTGAGGAAAATGTCAGCATTTTACGAAAATGAATGCCTTTGAGAACCATGGGAAAAGTTATTTTGAAATAAGTTTGCGCATGAACTAGCTTCATCCGTTGTTGCACATCAAAATATATCGTATGGATCGTTTGTAAACATTTTACTCGAATACTTTTACTTGATATCAATCGCTTTTAATGATAATGCCAACGTGTGATATAGGCAATACTACAAGACTTCAAGACTAAACTACTTTCCCAGCCATCACATTGTTAGGTTTATTGTGGTTTACAATAGTTTATCAAAAACAGTATCCTTCTAAATATGGTCTACTTGGCTTCTAAACATCTACTTGGCTTCTCTTTAAAAATAAACAAGATGTGTATGGAGTAGGATAAAATGCAATCGCCAGATTGAAGCGTTAATAAGACATTAACAATGTGTTGCTGTAATGCGAATAGTAAACATTTAGGAGCAAATTTCAAATTTCAGCCTTAAAGTATGCAATATGAGAAAACCTGTGCATACTTCATATTTCAATTAATGTTTTGATAATTATTATCACTAAACCTTGTTGGATCAAAGCAATCTTTGGATGTAGGATGTGGTATAAAAACATCGTAGCAATCGATGGAGAGTGAGCTGAGAGTGAGAGTGAGCACACCCTTTGTTACTTTGATGTCCGTAGTGCCTCATTTGTATCCAATTCGCTGGGTTTGGCTCTTTATTAGCTTTTTATTGTAAAATTTGTTATAAAGCTGTCTATCTTATAGACTTAAAAATGCACTTTCAAACTATCTTAACGTAACCTGAGGCTGATGTTACCAGTCGTAATGCGGGTAATGAGCAGAGATACATATAGCACTTATACATACAGCAAGGTCCTTCAGGTAGGCCTTCAAGTCAGCGGTAACCTCTTCAAGTATTTTCCAAACATAACTAAAACATCGGCAATGCAGTCCAATCCAATGCAGGGGTTTAAACACCCAATTTTAATAACATCAGAAATGAATCTGCAAAATGCATGACTCGTCTCTGACTGTCGGTGATATAAAAAATAGAACGAACGAATTTAACACCTTCAGCAGCGCAACAATGAAAAACACAGTCAATCTTAATCGAAAATAGGAGTCAAAAAATCGCCTCTGATGGACCTTGCCTTGGTGCTAACCAACCACCCGTCCCGAATAGTTTATGAGGCGCCAGCAAATTTCACGCCTGTCGCCCGTGCCTCAATGTGTGATCGTGCTCGTGCTCATTGCAGCCTTCCCGGTTTGCGACACTGTATCTCCCGCTTCTTTGTCGACAGCAGCTAATTCCCTTCAAGGAGTAGCAAGCCTCGAGGAAAGGATATTCGGGGTAAGAACAGAAAAAATATCACCATCACGAACAGCATCTAAAACCTAGGTGACGAATCGATTTGCAACTGCACTCTACCGGACAACCGTATCGAGACGATATCTTTCGCGCCTGCTCCAGCCTTCGGTCGTTGGAGCGCGGCCATGTTTTGGGGTTATGCTCGTCGGCCCGCTCCACCTGTGGTGGCGATGCATTGGCGGGTTTGGAAAAATTAATCCGTCAATCAGGCAACCCCGGGGGCGCTACCGTTTCGACGGATTTCGATGCCAAAGCCAAGGTTCAACGATCGTACCGCGGGAGCGGGAGATCGGATATTACCGGCGACTTCGATACCGCTTAGCTTACCGCTGGCGCGACCAGCGCGTTTTGGGTTGGGTTTTTTGGCCGCAAGGTGTCCATTAAAACGGTTCGCGCAGCCGCAGCCAAATTCACTCCGTACGAGCAGGGTGATTAATTGCGCGGCTCTGCCCAACTACACACCCTGCTGCTGGTGCGCGGCTGCAGTTGTTACAGCTCCGGAAGGTGGTGCGTGTGGGTGACGGTGGAGGAGTCGCATGTTTTACAACATTTTTCAGTGGCACATGGAATATTCTTGGCTCTCAAGGTTTCCGACCTGCTCGCCGAAGGGTGGATAGAAATTTTTATGTTGAGAGGAGTTTGGGTCATTAGTTTGACTTTCTGGGTCGCAACGTTACCATGGGAGGTGTTTATTCTTTGCGTTGCCTAATCTATGAGTCAGAAGTTGCTTTTTTCTTCTAACAAAAGAACATAAGGCTCTTTGGAAACTATAATAATACAGTTCGAAACATACGAACACTACGAAAAAATAGTAACAGCGTTTGTAAAAATGTGAAAAAATCATAAAAAGACGTATCTATAATTTAGTAGAACATCATTTCTTCTATCTGTTCTTTTTCTTGTATTATTTTGTCTTTTATCCTTCTTCACTTATTTTCATTGGCTATTACAGTATATAGTTTTTTAAATTCTTTTTTATTCTTTCTTCACCGTTTTTGTTGTTTTATTATTTTGTTTCGACCTAGTTTTTGTGTTTTATTGTAATATATCGTATATTTGTATAAACGTAGTTTCACTTTATCATCACTTCTTTTTTATTAATCAACAAATTTCAAAGATCGATGGTGTAAAAATATGGTATTATATGATTTCTGTACATTTCTTCAAAAAATACAATTTGATAATTTTTACTATATGTACAAAATAGCCATGTAACGCAGTGTAACGTATCTGTATCATCATTTACAAAAACTCGTTTACCTTGGAAGACAGATAACCGGTTTAAAATTAGATTAAAAAATATAGGTAGTTTTAAACGACAACTATATTTTTGACCAATTTCTTAAGACGTCTTATGATTTCTTTTGTTCAATTTTTAGGGTTTGAATACAAAATTTTGTTTATTTTGATTTTTAATACTTTTTGTTACATTTTTGGAGTCTAATTGCGTTTGTCATAATGCTAGTACGAGAAACATTTAAACCATGTAGGGTCATTGCTGCTCCAACACCAGTATGATGTATGAAAAATGGGAAATATACGTAGACATATTGGCAAAGTCCGTCAAATGCCATCTTCATGCAGAGTTGCAAAAAATCGATTAAAATTATATCGATTATAATTATATCGATTACAGATCCGTTAAATGCGCGTGTAATCTATATTTTTTTTAGTCTTGAACAACACTTCTCATCTGAGATCACAATATACTTCTGACTATGACTCATCTAAGGATGTGAAAGGCCGTATAATGTGTCCAAATGGAAGATGTGTTAGATACTGTTTTCAATATTTAAAAAAAAAACAATGTCCTACCCAATCGTATAAAACCAATGGTTGTGGCGGATATTTCCCGGAATTTGGCGGAAACCAAATTGATTCAAATTTGCATGTAAAGCACGCATTTGCAACACTCGGATGCGCGGTGCAAAAATATGTTTATAATAAAGTTTTATTGAGCATTCGTTAACCGTTTTACGGCACACTCCTTCAGAGCGATTAAAAACACATTTGTGTACCGATAGAGTGTGTACGGGATGAAGAGGAGGTGCGTTTACGGGCGGTCAGTATGATATAACGATGTGAGAAACTGTCGTTAGATGAACCATGTACGGCACGCGTACTCTTCCGTACTCTTCCTGTATGGTGATGCGTTTGCAAAAGAACATTACAAAGAGTCTTATATTGTAATATTACAAATTGCTTATGATTTAAATAAATCAAGCTGAATCGTAATAAATGTACGATTTAAAAGGAATAAATTCGTTTAAAATTAATTAACTATTAAATCAATTAACAAATAAATAAAGTGATAAAATAAATAAGTAAAAGAAATGGATAGTAAAATAAATAAGTTGATACTAATATGTAAAACAAGTAAAAACTAAAGAGAATATGAATGGTTTTTAAGAAAACACATAATCTTATTTTCGAAGCACTAATATACCATAGCTTTATGTATACTCATTCCAATTACTGTCAACAAATAAAGTAAAAACGAATAAATAAAAGAAAATGAAATAAATAACAAGAGATGTGCTGCAACTGATAATTCCAGCTAATTACCATAAACAAGGTAGGGTGAAAATAAATAAAAAGCATCATTTCTGCCCAACATTGGGAGCCGTTGCAACTTCTCCTTATGGTGGGATGATACTACCTATTTCATCACTCCCAGCCCGGCCCAAAGAAATCGTGCCGTAAATTGATTGTACGTTGGAGCGATTGTCCGCCGCGAGGTGGATCACTCCATGTCTGGTTCAACGCACCCACCCAACGCGTTCAGAAAGGAGGTCAAAAATGGGCCCTAGCCCCCACGAAGAAGCTACGGCTTCAGCACTACGACACGTACCCAAATGACGACAATTGTCAGGCCGTCGCACACGCGACAGTTGCAAAGCGCACTCTCGGAGCACGCTGGTCAATCTTTACCGGGCGTACGTGATCGGGAGTGATCGCGCGCGGCCAGCCAAATGGGCTCAAAGTGCCCGATTACGCATTGGCGACTCGGCCGCGACTCGTTGGACCGTCGATCCGCGATCCTCCCTGGCTCCGGTCGCGCCGTTACGAGCTCCGAGGCTCAGGTTCCATCAGGCACGGTCTCACCGGCACGCGGGGGTAATTGAATTTGGCTCCGGTCGCGCCGTTACGAGCTCCGAGGCTCAGGTTCCATCAGGCACGGTCTCACCGGCACGCGGGGGTAATTGAATCGTTTATACATGTTAATTGCAATTTATGATTAAACGCTGGCCGCTCCTCCTACGGGGCCGTTCACCGCTTCCTGCGCCGAGGTATCATCGGGAGGACGGTTATACTGTTTTGAGCGATTGGATAAGTTCCTGGAAGCTGAACCCCGTTTCACGGGAACCCATTAATGAGATGAATTCTTAAGATAGTTTGGGTTGCAAGAAGAAAGGCTAGACCAGAAAGGTGTTGGAATAATGAAAACTGACGAGTTCAAGATTTGATGTGCACTCGTCACGATCCAATGTTACTCATTTCTGAAGCTTGGTGCCCTGTTCAAGAATGAATTAAAAATGCTGAAAAAATAATCTGAAAATTTCTTCGCCATCTGATGTCTAGAAAAAATAGAAAAAAGCCAAGATATTACAGAAAATTAATATAGCTATTTAGGGTTCAGCTGCTATTCTACAAAGCGATTTAAAATAAGAATAATTTTAACAAAGACTTAACAAATCTTGATGAAACTACAAAATTATACATCAAAACATCAGTAATCTTAGATAGGTTATGTGTCCAACAAAATCAAAGATTTTAACGCTTTCTGCAAAAGTCTTCGTGTAAATCTGTT
Source organism: Anopheles cracens (assembly GCA_002091845.1). Taxonomy (NCBI): domain Eukaryota; kingdom Metazoa; phylum Arthropoda; class Insecta; order Diptera; family Culicidae; genus Anopheles; species Anopheles cracens. The sequence continues at coordinate 91,431 of KZ070891.1, read as the reverse complement.
TGCGAATAGTGTACTAGGACGTTTAACAAGTTCCTCGAATATTGAACGTTTCTTCAAATCTTCAAATTGTTACCTTGAAACCTTGGTAAACTTTCCACTTAATGGATGTTTCGTAATATCTGTAAAAAAAGTCACCCTTCACTCTGCAAGTGCCTTAGTGTGGCGGTACGTCTATTATGCATAGCTCTAAGATTGATGTCAGATGATAGTAAGATACTTACCGATACTTCCACTAGTGTAATGTACACTACGCATCTTGCACGAAGCTATTTCAAAGCTTTTCGAAGAAACAGTTGGTTTTGGAAGATATGGTGCAATTGCTACACTCT
>KZ070891.1:61308-89050 GCA_002091845.1 Anopheles cracens | reverse complement strand
GTAATAACGGCAAAGGAAATGTTCCTGCAATGTTTTTGATTCCGGGTGGCAAAAATTTCCTAACATGATGCTATTTCTGTGAAAATAAAACAATAAATTCAACGGGAATAAAACGTCAACCTAACCTGCCGACATACTGCTAATGCATAGTGTTTTGTTTCAAATAATGCAACCCATTATGGTTCACGTGCAGGGAAAGCTGAGCTACCGTACTAGCTTAATTTTAACAGTTGTGCACTAGTAAGCACTATCGAGGGATAATAAAATGTATTCTTCTTGTCTTCACATATGACATCGACTTTGAAATCCTCATTAAAATATCCATTGAAGCAGTTGAACATATAATGATCACTGCAGATGTTCATCATTCGTTGCACTGCTTCTGATCGGTTGATAATAAGGCAAGTGTTTATCTTTATACCAGTAGCTGAAAACCCATCTAAATCTGACTACAAGCAGCAGACTGTGAGCAAATGCAGCATATACGGCCAACTGGCAGTACTTAGCCCGTAACTACATTACCTTATCCAACATAATTTGCATAAGCAGCTCACCCGCAAGCGAACTATGACTTTCATATTTCTATTTGCACCATTCCATGCAACATTCGGATGAGCAGCCTGAAAAGGCTAGAAGGGTCCATTGCGTTCCGCGAGGCGGCACCGGTATCGCGGCACCCAAAGGCAGGCCGCCCATTGTGGGTTTTCGGGCTCGGGATCCTTTCTAAACTCCACTGGCCTGAAGCCCAGCATCAGCACCACGTAGAGCCATCTTCGAACATGCCGGGCGAATGCACGTTTTCAATTATTACTTCACGATAAAGAAACGCAACGAAGATCTGTGGACTGAGCAGTAAGAAGCACTGGAGAAAGAAGTCAGCCTTTCGCGGGGTGTACAATCGGTCCGGGCACGAGTTCTCGCTTCACCGCGTCTACCGGGCAGTCTAATTTCATGCCACTTACCGATTAATAATCGATAAGTTCACGGCATAAATTATAGGCGTTCTTTTCGGTGCCGGCTGCTTTAGTTTTGGCGTCGGATCAAATCAAATACGGTCGTACAACGGCTCGTACACTCGACACTTGCCGGTGGGGCCAACCCGTCATTTGCCTCCCGTTTTGCCGGCTCGAGAGGAACGGGATGGTTGCGTTCAGATCGGCCCGTCGATGTAACCTTTCAATAGTGTCCGTCTTCTGGAGCTGGGCTTCTTTTGTGACCGGGCACTGGACCATTGTTCGTGCTGGCGATGCTGTAAGATCCACTACCGGATTGGGATGATTACCGACCGATGTTTGGATCATCGATGAGGCTCCGCGTAGGGAATTGATTTTCCTAGCTGAAGGTGTTGGTGATGATCCAACGAAAATTCGATGTTTGGATCATCGATGAGGCTCCGCGTAGGGAATTGATTTTCCTAGCTGAAGGTGTTGGTGATGATCCAACGAAAATTACGAAATGATTAAATCCGTCATCAAGAAAATGTCAAAACTGAACTTTTAGGATCATATACCTTTAGCTGTTGTAGCTCCATACTAATGAAATTGGGCATTGAATTGAATTTTAATAATTACGTGTCCTCAGTATATACATTTTAACTGCATTATACAAATTATTCTAGCTGGTTTATACGCATCATCAAGGCTATATGAGTTTATATAAATCAATTACTAACTACGTAACCAGTCTAATTAAATAGTTATCAACTGGTTCAAGCCTATCGTTATCACGTTCCCGCCAGTTGTGCGGTATTAAGCATCATTATAACCAGATTAGCCAGCCAGACACCACGGGCTTTATATAAAGTGAGCCCGTTCGAGAAGAGTCCAGTTTTCGCGAACGCATCTTCATTCGACAATGAAGATCTCCCTCGTTGTTGTGGTGTTGGCCGTATTGGCGATATATGTCGCAGATGCGCGCCACTCCGAGGAGGAAGAGGACGATAACGAAGGGATGCTCGATATTCACAAAGGCTGGATGAAGATCTACATCAAGTGGAAAAACCGCATAGAAAAGACTACACGGAAGAGTCGCACAACGACCCGCGCCCCGAAAACGACTAAACCAGTCACAACGAAGCGGCTTCCACCAGGACTGACGACTAAGAGTACGCCGAAAACGACGACAAAACCTTGGAATGCTATCACAACGTCAACGGTTAGGACTACGATTAGACCGGGAGTGACAACCACGCTGAAGGTTACGACTACTACTGGGAAGATAACGACGACCACTAAGCCGGTGTCTACTACTACGGTAAAGGTGACAACGACACCGCTGCCGACAACAACGACTAAGCCTACGACAACGGTAGTGACCACGACTACTAAGCCTTCAACTACTCCCATCAGAAGTAATTGCAGACATCTTCTGATTGTGTTTATTCACCTTATGTTGAACATGCATCAGCAACACATTTACCCGCAAACACTCCCTTGCATCAGCTGCATTCGGCGCTCCATAAAGCCATGTCATCTTAATCTCAAACAGCGACCCATCCGGTAAACAATGGTCCGCTTGAGATGAAGAGTACGAAAGAGTTCAAGTCCCCCAAGTCCGAAAAGGGTTGAACTTGATTCATACGAACACAGAATGGCTGCTGAAAGCACACGACCGTAAACGCTGGCTTCCCGAATGCTTCGAAGCTCGAAGGTCCATCAGCCCCATGAGCATGATCGCGCAAGAAGTGAGCCCATAGAACTGACCGCGGTTGCTCCCATCCGCGGGCCGGATTGCGTGCCGTGGGCCATTTTGTCGCCACCGTTTGAATGTGGCGCGAACGTGCGCAATATTGTAAATTAATTGGTTATAATTATAATCCGCATTGTCAGGCGGGGCGCATTTCAGTGTTGCTTCGGTGTGGTTTGTTTTTTCTCTTTCCTCTGTAAGTCTGTAAGCTACCAGAGGCTCCACCGATCCACTGCCACCGTTTCGGGTTGGCTTTGTTCTGCTGCATTTTTGTTTTTCCTTTCGTTTTTTGTGCTGTTGCCTTCGTTCATGTGTTGAACGGTCGCTTTTCATCGTCGGGCCACTCGGGCCACTCATATCTGAACTGCTAAGGAGGTGTGTATGGGGTGTTTTTACTTTTTACACTCACGCCCGACGTGCTGGCGATCCCAGCATTCGTTGGGAACGGGCCGAGGGTGGCCAATTACGACATTAGCATTCATTTGTCATTGTACGGCGGCAACAGCAGCATTAGCTCTGGTTGATTAGATTGGACCTTCGTGGTGTTCGCTCGGGTGTCAAACAACCACGCCGTGTGCGCGGGCTCATCGCGAGTTGTGAAATTTCCCTTTACACGAGCTCGTTGGACTCTTTTTTCATGCAGGAAAAGATTTCACACAGTTTTCTAAGTAGGAATTTGAAGAAAATTGTAAGTGCTAAGGTTGTGGTATCATGGAATAAACGATAACGATAACGATAAAGGGTTTGGATGATATCTTCATGTCGAGCTAAAGCATGGAATTGCTACTTCTTTTTTTGTTTTCAACAAACTTTACCTTATTTTAAACTAGTCATTTGCTACCAAGTGTTCCAAGTGTTGTTTTCGTAAATCATACATATATCTCGGTCAGCAAACGATTGTTGTCAGTAGGGTGCAATTATAAGGCAATTTCTAAATATAGTATATAAACCCTCTTCGAAAATAATGTTTCATACATCTTATGCGCGTTGGATCATCAATAACTACAACTGATTTGCAAGGTTGTCTTTTTAGCATTGTGATAAACAAATTGAAAGCAAAACTTGAAGCAAGAAATATAAAAAATAAAAAAGCAAAACATTTTGTATAGAGACCCTAGGAACTGTCATAAGGAAGGGTCATAAGACGATCATAAGAAATAGGTAAAAAAATACGCCTATCGAAAAGGGGTCGTAGAGATGTACTGCATGGACCAACTTTGTTCATGGCGAGAAAATAGTAATAATATTCGACAATCTTTCAAATACGTTTATTTTTGTTAAGTACAGCATTATTAGAACATCTCTTTAATCTCTCTCATCAAGTTCTCGTTTTGTTCTCAAAAAAATGGCGGGTGTGTAGTTATGTGACGGACTGTATACGGCAAACTTATAAAAGTTGAGTAAATAATTAACATAAATTATAAGTAAATCACAATTTTGAGTTAGTTTAGGCAATGTTGATAGACTGATACATTAAAACCGTCTAAAACAGTAACAGGCACAACAATAGAACCGTTTGGAACTTTGTGTCTTGTACTGTATAACACCGATAACTCATTCGGGTTGGGTTAACATCGTGCGAAGATTAATAGATCTTTTATGATAAAACAAACAAATGTACAATTTTCGTAAAGTTTATGTCAAAAATCTAATCGCAAGAGTGTTCTTTTATTTTGAATAATTTTCTGGATAGCGAAGGTGTTATGAATTTGGAAAAGACCAGAAAGCCAGATTCTATTTGGAACAGATTTCATTGTGTTCATTGTGTTATGTGTTATTCCATGCTTCAAAACATCAACTCATATGTCCACTGCAACAATTCATTCATTTCTACTCGAATCGTTCCACACAATCCGTGTCGGCGTGTCGAAGCAATTCCATTCTGCCCGACACATTCGGTCGTTTGCTCCGGAATGCGTATTTCACGGCCCATCGAGCGCCCTGTCGGTCGGCTTTGCCGCAATGTCAAGCGACAGTGTCAAACCGTAGCCGGGGCTGCCCGCGATCGCGTTTGGTACGCCGGCTTGACCCTTCGCAGCCCTGTGACGGCACCGCACCGCTGCTCTAGGGTTCGCCAACAGGGTCGTGCCTCGTGCCACAGAAGCCACCATGAGCACAGTTGCACGGTCTGAAGTGTTTACACTCCGGTCGCCGCGGCCGCAGCGTTCGCCAGCGGTGGAAGGAATTTACTGCATGAGAGAAGCACGAGATGAAGAAAAAAGGAAAACGGCCCCAGAGAATCGAATCCGAGTGACAAACGAACTAATTGTCCGCTGTCGCTGAAGTCCATCTCGCCGCGTGGAACACGGAAACCCCGCTGCGTTGCCCGCAGGTACGACGCTCCAGCTGGATATCTAGACGACAGTTTTCCAAGGCCGGCTCGGATGCAGCGGGAGGGCTTTCGGCGAGGCGAGAGCCGACATTGGCTTGCCGGAGCGAAGTGACAGTGCCAAGCGCAAATGAAATCTAAATGGAGCACATTCTTCACCGACAGTGGTGCTTGTTCTAGTTGCTACGGCTGCTGCTGGAGCAAGGTTAAGGAGCGTGCAAAACCTGCGCGTACCTGTGTTGTACAGATTGTTTCTCCCTCCCTAACGCAAAGTGACGAGATTTTGGGATAGGTTCACCTACCTGATGGCCGCGGTGTGGTCGGAACCGAATTCCATCATTAGTCACCCGCGCGATCAGCGGGGTATGCCGCTCATGTCAACAAAGTTATGTAGGCACATACACGGTGGAGAGCGCGGGGAGTGAGCGCGCGCCTCAGCCTGCCGTCTGGACAAGGACCAGTTCGCCAGTTCGAGGTTAGAACGACCGTTTAGAAGGCACTCCCAGGGAGCCGCTCCAAGTCGGCTCGGTCGGTCGTCGTTCTGGTGGGCAGACTTGAAGTAGCACAGGAATTCAGCTACCATTTCCTGGTATCATTAATCTCGGCTTGGGGAGTAATGTTTAAGGTGCTGATCGATGGGGGAGGAGCGTTCGTTAATGGATCACTTATTGAGCGGTAAAGAGATTCTGTTCGAGATGGACGACGCAGCGCAAGTCACACGCGTATAAATCGAACGAAAATAATAGTCATTGTCTGCTGGTGTTCGGAGCTGGAAGGCTTGCCGGGGGCATGTTAGTGAAAGGTGTGCTGTAATGTTTGGAAGCTAGGAAAGATAGACTTATTCTTACAATTAGTTGATCGATATAATAACTAAAGGAATACGGTTAAAACCAATACAGGCTTTTATAGTACATCAAAAAGTCTGCTTGTAATGAGAATACGTATTTTGATGGGTTATATATGGAACTAGAGTCATATTACGATGGGTTAGCAGACAGATCTGCCAGCTCAGATATTTGTCGAAAAAAGTATTTTAGTATTGGAACTAACCGTAGATATAGGAAGATTTTATTGAATATAGGAAGATTTTATCTTTCGACAAGTATTTTTTACTATTACAGCAGTTTGACAGCAGTTTTACTATGTATGAACGGTTCACAACACACGAGCTGCTGTTGCATATCAAAACAAAGAGCTGTCATTTGGGGATTGGTGATCCCACGCACACAGATCAATCTTTACGATCAATTCGCTGAGGTCTTGGTAGCTAGGTGGCACTGATCTATCGCAGGAGAAGTTTATTGAAATAAGAGCATTACAACTATTTGAATACAGCGGCCTTAGGTCATTAACCCTGGACTTTTTTTAGACCAGTAGAAGCGGAACGCGGAACAGTAGAAGACGAATGTTTGGCGACCTATTAATCAACTTGCTTAGAATTATAATAATGATGAAAATTTCATAAATACGTTACAGAAGTAATCTTATCCTGCGATACTATAGCAAAAACGATTACAGAAGTTACCGATGCATCGGTGATACTAGCGTCTATTGATATGAAACTATCGACTTTCGATATTCCTTCTTCAACAAGCAAGCAGGCATGTTTATATTCTCGTGTGGATTACTCCAATATCACCTGTACCTGCCAGTATGCCATGAAATAATGCTAAATTCAAGAACAAGCGACTGTATTTCTGCGAAGGACTTACACATACTGAAAAATATACTATCCCGCCATTGGAATCATAATAATCAAACTGTTGATGGAATAATTTTCTGTAAATTGAATTTGTTTCGAACGAAATCGTATATTGTACGTGCTGCAAACGAAGGCAAACGTCTTACGACGTCAACTCCCAACCCCGGCAATATAAACCCGCAATAAAACAGTGGACGCGTTAGTACCTGCAAATGGTGCGTTATTGCCCGCTAATTGTAGCACACGACCGGGCCACCATTAGCCTGATTGGTTTATGATGCCTCATTCGTTTCGCCACGGGATCCAACGCACCCACCGATACTGGTTACCGTTTCCGCTGTTGGGATCGAATCAATTACAGCGCAAACTCCTACCGGCGTTACCGGAGCGGAACACACCGCACGAAGCCCCTAATTTGGCGACAGCTTGTTTGCACCGTCATTCTGACCGTTGCTCGAGTTCGTTAATATTTAAATTATGCTCCATAACCATTGCCAGCTGCAGGAGTTGCACCGAGATTCAGGAAGTGTCGCACGAAGTCCTTGTCACCTTTTTTTTTTTGGGTGGCTGTGTGGAAAATCGCACGCGCTGCACAAATTGCGGTGCGTGCCGTTATCGAAAATCGAACATCCGCCATGCAGAGCAGACCCCAGCCAGCATTCCACAGTCACTTTCCTTTTGCTTTTGCGTGCGTGGTGTGATTCCGACTTTTGCTTCTTTTTGTTTCTTTTCTTCCGTTTGTTTTGGCGTGCTCCTGAAAGATCCCTTGCCCAGCGACACGCAACGCGACTCGCGGTTGGCTGTTTATTTATGCGTAATGATTTCGAGGGTCCCACCGGGTGGGTGATGCATTTAAAATGTCGTCCACGGTGCGCAAATGCACTCACGCGCGCCTTCACGGACGACGGTGCCGGAAAGTGAAAGGTCACCCGGTATCTTTATTGCCCGGTACGTGGTCGGCAACGGTCGGTGCCACGGCGGAACGGTGATAAAAATGTAGTAAAAAAGGAGCTCTCGGCGGTGGGTGGCAGCAATCCACGCAGGCCGCCGCCTTCACGTGCCGCATTCCGGAAGGATGCCCGTCGCCAGTCGCAAGTCGGATGCGTGGATTGGGCGGATCTGTCGAAATGGAATGATAACGGGGTCGTCCTGTGGGGTGTCTTTTAAACAAGCTTTAAAAATGCAATTTTTTGGAAAGTGTTTCACGAAACTTACTGTTTTTTCATGTACATTTTTGTTTCAAAATTTGTCTCAAAAATGGAAATATATTTATACTGATGTGTAATAATAAAAGTTTTTTTTTTAAATGAAACCAATAACGAGTCAATTTATTAACTAAATTCTACCAAAATGCTGAACCTAAAAGTATTATTATTCAATGATACAAATATGTAAAACATGGTAATCAAATCTAAGACTGCAGAAATCAGGTCTTGCAATTACCGTAAATACGAAAAAACGAATGTATGTTTCAAAATAAATGGATAATATGCAAATAAATGTATTCAATAACCAAAAAACGAAAAAAGATTAGTCAAATTAATGAAATATTAGATCAATAAGAAAATAAAGAATAAAAAAACGAGTAGGCTCGGGATAAGTGCAAACGACAAGTAGGAAATGCGCTTAGAAAAAAGATGTATGTTAATTTATATGGACCCTTACAATACGTATAAAAGCAATAAATAGTTGAATAAAAAAATACTAAATAAATAAATGAATATACTAACAAGACAGATGAAGCATCACTTTTTTGATTATGAAAAAGTAAGCAGGTCGCCCTTGATTTTAAGCTTCATTTATCTCAAACAAGTAATCGATAAGTTAACAATCAAAATATTCAAACAACTGAACTAACGATAAAGTTATTTAATTTTTTTTTATTTATAGGTATGGCGGCCTTAGTGGTATTTAAATTATTAAACACAATTTTAACCTAATCTTAAAAACAATTTTAACAAAATTAGAAATTAACAATTAATACAGTGAAAATAGTTGCTCTAACTAAATGGGAACTAATTAAAATTGACGTAATTCGTAATTTTACGACATTTCTTTTCGAATGTCATTTTAAAACGTTTGTTCCACATATAGCACCATTTCATTTTCAAGATCTAGTACGTCAAAAGCATGTTTATGCTGAAGGGTTGAACTCTATACTACTAGCGCGGTCTATACTGCCGGATTCAGTTCTCATGCACTACAGGCCATCTATAGTACCGCGTTCAGCTCTACTGGAGGCAATTCAGCTTGAACAAGATTGTTTATTTTCGAAAAGCAATGGATACTTCATAAGAATATTGTTCCAATTTTTAACGGGAAAATAAATAACACCACGCAGCGCTTATAGTGCTTCTTTAATATACAAAAGAAAAAAACGCTTACCACCGTTGTTCCGGTTGCAAAGGAGCCAACCGCGTTGCCCCGATCACCGAACGTAGGGCAAACGGTGGAGTGAAAATCGCCACAACCGGCCCCGTGTCGCCGGGCCTGGCGCAGTAGGTCAGTTGCATAATGAGCCGTGTACTTATGTGCAGCGTATAACGAAGTGGATATTCATGCTGCGCCCCGCACGCCCCGCCCCAGTGCTGATCCGCGTCCACCCATCATCAAAACCATTTCCTCCAGTGCCTTCGTAACCGGTGCATGTAAATCCCGCCGGACGAGAAGAAAGTGAGTGAAGAAGAAGAGAAGGAAGAAATCGAATCGAGACTATCAAAAGTGCCCTTTCTGACCGACCGGGCCACTGACCGCGCGAAGAAAGTGCGTCCAAAGGGATGCAAATGCATCCGGCATAATGTCAGAATGTACGGCACGCGTGGGTCTCTCCGGGTCTGGGAATGTGATAAAAACTCATCTCCGGCCTGAGCCACACGTGCGAGTTTAAAATGTTTAAAAGAAAAGAAAATGTTGTTAAAAGAACATCGCACGCACACGCAACGGCGCGAAGCGCAAGGAGCCAGTCCAGCTGTCAAGGGGCGAACAACACGAAGGGTCTCTTTTCATTTTTCTTTGCTGGCTCCCCCCTTCGGATCGGACACTAGATTTATTGAACGGTAAAGATTCCGTTGCGATGCAGTTGCGGAGACATGCGGAGGACGTTTCGGGACGCACCGAACGCCATACGGAGCATGCTCCGGAGAGACACTTGACCCAGGGGGTTTGTGTCGGTGTTGCTTGCAGAAAAGATCCCGGCAGCCATTAGTGTGCGCGATGCCAAAAGCCGGGGAGACAGAGGAGTTGATTTATGGACGCACTTTGAACTCACCGTTGGATACGGCGATCAATAGACGGACGCTTCGGGGGGGCTCCCTGAGCTGGGATATGCGCCGGGTGTGGCTGTCGGGGCGTACCGGGAAAAGTGCACTTACCTCACATGCATCGGCACTGGCGGATGCAACTCCGCCGTACGATTCGATCGATTACGTTACGGATCCGATTCGATATGTCATCGGGCGGCACTTCCTGCGGGCTGGAACGAGCTGCACGTTGCACGATGCAATATGGAGACGATGCCTTACGGGGATGAGTGTAATTTGTATCTATCGAAGTGAATTGGTTTTGCGCGCGTGGGGTTGGGAATGTTTGCATTGGACCATAATGATCGGCCGTTTTTCGCTGTAACAGGCGGTGGAGCGACGTGGAATTAAATTTAATAGGAATATTCGGCACTAAAAATATTGTAATAAGACTAAATTTGTGTAAACAAACTGCTACAAATAATAACAATCAACAACATTAAAAGGAAGCAATAAAAATCAACTAAAAACTTTAGTACAATGTATCAAAATTTGTTGTTGTTTATACAAAAACTGAAATAAAATAAACTGCTAGAATAATTGATAAAGGAAGACTGTATTATAGTGATTATAGTACTTTACTTTTGGTTCGTGTCCTGGCTAAAGCTTGATGAAAAGCTAAGGAACACAGTCTTAAAATAGTCTGACTAGGCGAGCTAACAGGTTGATATCTTATTTTTAAGCTAATAGTATTCTAGATCGAACGGTTTTTATCGAACGGTAGGGGGGTTCGTGTCCTGGCTAAAGCTGGATGAAAAGCTAAGGAACACAGTCATAAAATAGTCTGACTAGGCGAGCTAACGGGTTGATATCATATTTTTAAGCTAATAGTATTCTAGATCGAATGGTTTTTATCGAACGGTAGGGGGGTTCGTGTCCTGGCTAAAGCTGGATGAAAAGCTAAGGAACACAGTCATAAAATAGTCTGACTAGGCGAGCTAACAGGTTGATATCTTATTTTTAAGCTAATAGTATTCTAGATCGAACGGATTTTATCGAACGGTAGGGGGGTTCGTGTCCTGGCTAAAGCTGGATGAAAAGCTAAGAAACACAGTCATAAAATAGTCTGACTAGGCGAGCTAACAGGTTGATATCTTATTTTTAAGCTAATAGTATTCTAGATCGAACGGTTTTTATCGAACGGTAGGGGGGTTCGTGTCCTGGCTAAAGCTGGATGAAAAGCTAAGGAACACAGTCATAAAATAGTCTGACTAGGCGAGCTAACAGGTTGATATCTTATTTTTAAGCTAATAGTATTCTAGATCGAACGGTTTTTATCGAACGGTAGGGGGGTTCGTGTCCTGGCTAAAGCTGGATGAAAGGCTAAGGAACACAGTCTTAAAATAGTCTGTCTAGGCGAGCTAACAGGTTGATATCTTATTTTTAAGCTAATAGTATTCTAGATCGAACGGTTTTTATCGAACGGTAGGGGGGTTCGTGTCCTGGATAAAGCTGGATGAAAAGCTAAGGAACACAGTCTTAAAATAGTCTGACAAGGCGAGCTAATAGGTTGATATCTTATTTTTAAGCTAATAGTATTCTAGATCGAACGGTGTTTATGTCGATATTTCATCCACAAGAGTCTTAGGGGAAAAAACATACAACGGATGCATATTGATATGCATGTTGATATCAAAAACTCTCGCCCTAAAGCCCAATAAATAAGCTAGAATAATAAATTTCAATCTCGCTTGGCGTATTAGTCCCTTTCGAAGAGAAGGGAATTGAAGTCAACTATGAAAATGGAAAGCCAATTATGGCGACGTCGAAAGAAGGCTTTGAGAAAACGAAGTTGAGTGTATCGATAGAGGTACATTTCTACTTTGCTACATTTAAATTCATTATTTTGATAACAAAGCAATGCTTGTTGACGTCAATTTTTTTCAGTACACCTTTCAAAGTAAAAACAAGTGTTGGTATTAATAATTAAAAAACACACTTAAAATAATATAAAACTTACAAAGAATATACTGATAGCTCTTTTCGATCGTGAGATCTTCACATACACCCTGTGCACACTAGCGCCCTCTTACAGTAATTTTGAATACTACAAACAGCTCCTCTCAAATATTATTTCACTAATTCTTTCACCTGCTATAACTTATACCATATTTTTGACATTGTTCGGAACTATCTCACTATGTTACGATTTGAAGCGAAATGCAATAAATTGTATCAGAAAACGCTGGTTCACTTCTAGCCTTCGCGAAAGTGCAAAAGGTGTTCGCTCGTTCGGTTCGGCTACCCTTCGTGATTACCGTTCTGCTTTGGGAGATGTTGATGCGATCATTTATGTAGGCTCACCTACAGCAAACCACCATTTGAACTGCATTTGACTACAAATTCGCACAACAAACATCTCACACCTTCACTTTCGCGGCGTGGCGTGACACAGCGCCGCGGAAGGGATCCGGGACCGGTGCATCAGCGGTTGCACCGATGCCACCATTAATCATCGCGGTCAAAGCGCGGCACAGGGCGCCTTACTTTCACTGCAAGCCGGGGCGATGCAGATTTTCTCACTTTGATTGTTTTGTTAATCTCGCGTCCCGGTGCGCCGGCAACAAGCGGGCCGGGATGACGTATTTAAAATCCCTTTTTTTCGCTGCGCTGCCCTTCCGATACTTCCGATTCATTCATGTAGCTCTTTCTAACGACCCTTACGGGAAGGTGTTGGAACCGAACGCTCGCTGCTCGCTGCCCAATTTTCCAAAGGAAAGTCTTCTTGTGTGTGTGTGACAAATCATGATTTATGGATCGGAACGATAAAATGTAGCTCGTCTTTCATCTGCCTCGCACACAAACGCGCGTACGTACCGGGATGCGGTTTTAGGTATCGACCCCGTTTGTTTTTTTCCTTCTTCTCCAGTTTATTGTTGTTCGCCTTCGGAGCGTCTTTCCTTTCTCTACCCACTCAGCGCCTCCTCCTTGTGGTGATCCCATAATCAGATTGAAATTCGGTCTCTTATTTTGTCACCCTGTCTGGTGGGAGTTCTGTGCGGGGCGAGAGAAAGGAGACGATCGTGATCGCGCCAGACGTGCAGTGCGGCGAGAAGATGCACTTTCTGAATTCCATTTTTCGCCACCACCGCCTCGGTCGGGACAGGGTGGGCACAAGGGGATTTTATGTAACGCGGGAGAAATGAGTGAAGCCATACAGCTCCAGCCCGACTGCTTGGTTGGCTAAGAGACGGGCTAAGACCGGCGTCGTTCGTGCATCTGATAAAAGCTCTCCCGGTAGGAGAACGCTTGCACGCTTGCAACAACGACGATGACACGAATTGTGCGCATCGCTGTGGAGATGGGTTTTGTTTTGAGGTGCAATTTTGTAATGCCGCCTATCGGGAGGATCGATTTCGGGGTCTTAGGTGTCTTTTGAACGAGAATGGAGTGTAATTAAAATTAAGAAAGCACAGTTCTCAATCATATGATAGTAATAAAATACAGGGAGGGCAAAATATCAATGACTTTGTGATAAAAAAATGTGCTCGAAATCGAAAAGAGTTATATAGATGTTGTTGCAAATATTAGCAGTAAAGCAAATTATTAATAAATGAAACAAGTACCAAATAACAATGGTTTATTAATGGTAAAATTATCAAATTGATTTGTCTTTCGACGACATTATCAAAAATGTTCCAAACAATCTATTTATACTAAAAAATAGAACTTCAACATTAGTTAAGTTAATAAAGGATGGAAATGAAAAAAATATATTAAAAAATACAGAGTATAAGTATAAAAGAGTATTAAGAAGACTAGTCACGTAGCTTTCCTTCAAATACATAAATTGAAAAGTTTTATCGACTACACTCGAATAAAATGAGCAATAAGCGTTGCACATAAGTTTTGACAAGTTGTCTTCGATATTTCGGCCGTCGTCTCTAGAGGTGACTAGTATTTCTAAATGAAAAAACCGATAGAAGAATGTCGAAAATAGTATATAAAAATAGTATAAAAATAGTAATGGTAAATAAAATTGACTCGAAATTTTATCTCAAACATATTAAACAAAATAATTACAATTAAATGAATAACAACGTAGAAAATATGAGACATATCAAATAGATGACGCATACATGAGACAGACAAATAGATCACATCACTAAAAAAACATCAAAAATGCACTTTTTAGAACGAAAAGGTGAAGATTTAAGGGGATCTTGCACAAACCAGACTGAGTGTATTCGACGATCTTGAACTAATACCTTGATCTACCATAAGCTACCAAACTGTACACCATAAACCCGTGGCAGAAGTAGGCAAAATGTATCCCCGGACTCTAGTATCATCGGCAGATTTTGATAGTGATACGATTGACAATTCTAACACTGAACATAACTGGAACCTACTTTATTTGCCATTTTTCTTCAAATAAAAATAAAATAAAATATTAAAAACTTCAATATTAAAAACTTTAAGCGACATCATCTGTAAACAAGGAAGCAGGAAAGAAAAGTAACATTGAGTTTCTTTTATTGAGATTGAAACCTTAACTAAATTTAACCTCCTACGATGCTAGCGGCTGTCTTCGGAGGAATTGTGTAATAATTGAAGTTTGATCCAACAACCGTGATTGTGGAGGTCGCCTGTGAGACGATGAGACGAAAGCAATTGCCAAGCCTGCCGTGCAACCGAAAGTGCAGGTGAATCATAACCCACTTGAGAATGCCGCGAAAGAGTCACACTGCAGTTTAACTTTCGAGTGTTCCTAACCGAGTAGCTTAGAGTGTCACAGAGTGTTTCGCCGGTGCAGCTATGTCTCCACGTGGGCTTACGTGGGGTTTGTTTCTTCGCTTTTTCCCTTTCGGTGCAGCATCCGCTCGGTGCACTCATAATTTGCTCACCGCTTCGCACATCATGCTGCTGCAGCTGCTGCAGACGTTTTATTTTACGTTTTTTGGACTTTTTATCACACCAGACGGTGGTGGAGCATGTTGGTGAGTTAGGTGAAAATTATACACCTGAACCGAAGTGAGAAAGTCCGAAGCGAGCGACGTCGTCGTCGTCATCGTTGGGAGATCGTTAGGCACTCGATCGTACCAGCTGTGGGGTATAATTACGAGGACACCATCTATCATTCGTCTGGTGTTTGGTTTTTTCCCCTGCAGAGGTCGTTTTATTTTTGTGTTTCCAAGTCGGGCTGGTTGTTACGCGTGCGCGTCCTGCCTGCATTCTTGTTGACAGCGCGAAGGCGAATTTTATTTTTGTGTTTCCAAGTCGGGCTGGTTGTTACGCGTGCGCGTCCTGCCTGCATTCTTGTTGACAGCGCGAAGGCGAATGGTAAATCTCGGCCCATCCCTCTCGGCGGTTGCATTAAAATGTAACTGGCGCTGTAACTGAACCCGCCCGGTGCGTGCCGTCGGGAGATGGGCTCGGTTGCCTGCACAACTTCGCTGCCGGCGTATAATTGATCGCTCATTTATCGCTCACCCTTTGGGCGCGGGTAGTAGGGAAAATCCCGACGACAAATATTCATCGATCAGCGAAAAAGAAACGAGCTAGAAAATCGATCACGGCAGAGCCTCCAGATATTACCAGGCGAGAGAGTAAAAAAAAGGGCAACCCAACGAACGAACGATTTCCGCGTACGTGCATCACGCGCTGTGCAAAGGACGGAGGTGGTCGATTGAACTGGAGCGTTATGCAAAGAAAGGGCCAATTGAGTTGAGTGACAACAGTGCGTACGGCCGGCTGGATGCGGCCGGCCTGACAGCGGAATGCTTTTATAATGTAGGTTAATGTTACATGCTACCTTTTGCCGGCCCTGGAGGCCGCATTGTGCGCGCTTGTGGCACTGGAACGATTACGGAGCAAACCCCTGGTGGGTTAGTTGGTCGTTGGCCGGGGGAGATTGTCTTCCCGGGGTGGTGCTTTCGATGAGAGGAAAAATTGGCACAAAAAGTGCGTGGAGTTTGTTTGATATGTTGGATGTCAGATTACATGTGAGTGCCTGATGATATGCAAGCAATTATATTTTCGATATGCGTAACGATATTTCCAATACTACTATCGAATGTATTCATCAGTTGGAAGTTGGTTACATTGCTTGACAGGTACAGAACTCAACTATAGAGCATAAACGACGAAAGTGACAGTCGATCAATTAAACCCTTCATTTCTGTGAAAAATAGTAATTTTCTATGAAAGATGATCAAAATTGATCTTTCTTTTGTTTTATTAAATATATGCTATTTTATTAACACATAATGTCCCTAGGAAGATAAATTTATTGGGATAGACTAAATGGAGCTAGAATAAAAAACACTAAACAACATTAGGTGAATGCAGAGCGACAAGTGAACAACTCCACCAACTTCAAATTTAACCTTTTTTTAACAACTATAAATAGAAGGATCATGCTATATTCAATACACAATTCAAACTATTACTACCATTGATTTCATGAAACGAAATAAAAAGTGCTGTTTTCAATACAAACCCACAATTTGAAGTCAGTATATGCATATCTACCAGCAGTATCTGCAGGGATTTTCGGTTGACTAACAACCAGACGACTACTAGAACAAGATTTGTATGGATTTTATTTTATTGTATATAGTGCACTTTCTAATTTTCCATATTTGAAGGAAAATAAACAGACTTCAACTGTATGGAAGACTTAAAAAACTTTCTCCTATAGAAAGACGGTGAGATCAAGTATAAGGTAATTGAGTAAAATTATCAATATGTTTGTTTAATTCCTATGTTATTTAATTTATATTATTAAGTTTATAAAATCTTCTTAGCATATAATATTTGAATGTTAAAATACTTACATAAGGATAGTAAAGTTCTTAAAATGGCAAAGAAACTTAGTAAATTTGAATAAATTACGAGCTAGATGTTCATATCCGTAACTGATGTAGTTAAATTAGGTTTAGGACAAAAAAGTTGATTCAGTAAAAGTATTGATCAGAAAATCTTGAAAATCTTTAAATATGATAAATATAAAATAAATGAAAAAAAGTTTTTTTTCCAAAATGTAGGTATTCATACCTAGCATAAAACTTCTTGGAATAGAATTACTGCATTCGGGTTGTAATCATATCTGTTTGGAAAACTTATCATCTTGTAATATTAATGAAATATTAAAACATCAAAATTAGAAACTTCTAAAGCCAATTTTTCTTTATGCTAGATTTTTTTTCCTAATGCTGTGTTCGTACAGTAGGGTGACTAACATATTAATACGAAATAATGTTGTAGATGTTCCTTCAATTTCTCTTTTCACGTCCGTTGAATGATCGTTTTTTTAGTCCCACGAAACATGCCAGCACAGTAGCGATACAACTGCCGTATGCGATTTATAAACGCACCTTGATTTGCTTTACATTTGTCGTGTTTCGGGTTGGCTGTGATTTTTTGTCGCTTTTTTCACCT
Organism: Anopheles cracens; assembly: GCA_002091845.1. Taxonomy (NCBI): domain Eukaryota; kingdom Metazoa; phylum Arthropoda; class Insecta; order Diptera; family Culicidae; genus Anopheles; species Anopheles cracens. The sequence goes on along the minus strand of KZ070891.1, from coordinate 71,652 downwards.
GCATTTCAACGAAACATTTCCTTTCCATGTTTGATTCCGCTCTTACACGTGCTCGCCACAGAACGGTTCCGAGCTTCGAGCGGGTTGTTTTTGTTAGACGCGATACGGAGGGGGAAAGCGCTTCATATAATTTCCCTTTACAGTCCGTCGTCTCCCGGAGAGGCACGTGCATGAGACCATCAGGAAACAGCACAGCATTTCACAGACACCGGGTGTCACTGATTTGTGATAAAGGGAAGCATAGCGAGGACTGGAGGGGTGGCAATGTACAACTGCTTTTAATTAATAAAACCCATTTGATCCAATTTAAAATTTATTTCCACCCGGCGGTACGCACCGGGGTGAATGTGTCACACATCCGATCGATCGGCCCGCAGCAAACCCGGGGCAATTGGCGTTGCGCGAGTGCGTGTTTTATAATCGCACGCAAAGGGAACGTGAAACCTACCACGCTACGTGCGAATCGCGATAATGTCATGCGCGAGACCCCCTGGAGCGATCTCCTTGTTGGAGCGAGCCCGGCGGACGCCGATCTGGAGCGCGACTCGCACTCGCGACACGGCTCTGCTCCGGCTTCTGTTCCTGCTTTAAATCCGAGCGCATGCATGGTAGGATTAAGCGACCGTAGGAAGCAACCGTTGGAGGGGACCCGGTGTGAGAAAGGAAAAACAACGAACGAACGAACGAACGAAAAAAAAACGGAAGATTTAAACTATTTTAGATAACATTTGACAAATGAAGAAATATAATCATAATACGCGCACGAGATAAGCGGGCGCGCGTCAGTTACCTAATTGATAAAACGAGATGCAATCGCTGGAACAATGCACAACACCTGTCACGGTGATCGTTTAGGTATTCTTCGTTCGGGAGTGAGTTATGAAGGTGTAATGTACGTATCTCTGCTGTGTGTTGCATGTCTCAGGTAGAGTCCATAATTGAATACTGCAAATAGAAAAATGCATTTAGTTGCTAGTGGTTCATATCTATTAGTTTTCGGGCTATTAGTTTTTTGTATTACTACTGTACATGATTCTTATTAATGTTTATGCTTCCGAACTGTCCAAACAAACAAACGACCGGCGCGCCATTCGTGCGTTCGGGAACGAGCCGTGTTCATGATGGTCTGATCCGATTCCGTCCGCGTTCGCCGATAAGCATCGAAGGCGGCGATCGTGAAAGTTTTGGCGTGCGTGAGCACAATATTAATGGAAGATGCCCATGGACGACTGGACGACATTCTGGTGACTGATTGTAATCCTTTTTGCGGTCTCGCGCCGGACCGTTCGGCTCGAGTCCCTTTTGAGGAGCGCTGTCATAATTTTGGTTCTGTTTGCCTCTCATTAAGACGGTGGCGGCACTGGCTCGGCTATCAGATGACAAGTGACGGTGAGTTGAACGAAAGTTTGAGGTGAAATGTTTTCAGATTCGAGGTGTGTGCTTTTTTTGGTCGGGGCTTTAATCCTAGTCTGCTGGAATTAAATGCTAGAGGTTACGTTTTTCGCTTCATTTATGCACGCTCGTGTTTGTACATCGGGAAATATGTTTTATATAAAACGTCTCAAAACTACGTCCAGTTAAGCAAAAAGACCCTTTCTCTCACGCTGAAATAAAAACAAATGAACCGAACTAATTGCCTGCCGTAAATAAGGGTATCGATGTACGGCGGACAGCGCCCCATTAAACGGAACTGGGCAAAGGCAACCAAAACAATAACCATAAAACTTTTTGGGCCGGTTTTTCGTACGAATCGTTCGCCAATACTGAATGTGCTCGGTTTTTTGGAATCGATATTTTTATGTATTTTAAAACGCTACCAATAAGTTTCTTTGTGCTTCCAACGCGCGAAGCCTCACGGTCGGGAAGCTTGCTTCAAAGTGATCAAAAGTGGACGAACATAAAAGGGTGCCTTCTCCTACGCTGGCATTCGCGATACGTGAAGTGAAGCGACCCCGGACGGACGGCCGGTCGACTCGTCATAAATTAGACCCAATCCATCAGCTCGCCTCGCATTGGAGTGCGGAAATCGCGAAATCGCGGAAAAAGATGGAAGTTCGTGCCCTTTCGCGTTTGCGAGACGGACAGCGCAGGCATTAGGACGGTGTCATATCCGCCCGATTGACGATGGCTGGAAGAAGAAAGTCACGGTGACCTTTCGGGTGATTGGAAATGATTTGCTCGCCGCTGGCCTGCGGACGACACGCGGGAAGCGTTTTTGCCGCGCTGGAGAGTGAAGTAATTTGTGCGACCAAGCTTGGGGAGAAGTTTCCCCTAATCCAAGGTCATCAATCACAATTACACAAGAATGATCGAGTCGTATACTTCAGGTTCTTTTCATGGTAAGTTTGAAGACCATTGGTCTCCGAGGTTTCACACATTCCTGGATTTACCAATAAAAATCTCTAAAGGTTATCCAAACTCGTGTGTTTAGTATAGCAAAGCAGAATTATATCCATTAGGAACTAAAATAAGTTTTTTTTGTGTGTTTAATAATGATTGATACGGTTGTAAAACGAGAAGATATTGAACATGTCCAATATTTAAGAAAGTTCTCTGTTTGGATAGAGATATAGAAGATTTTCCTAATTTTCTTTCAAACTAAAAACATTAGCTTCTTTTTTCTTTTCTATTTTGATTCTTCAATTTATTTTCTATTCTATTTGATTTTCTCTTATCAAATCTCTCTTTTTTGATTGATTTTTTCTATTTTGATTTTTTATTCTTACCTTTGAATTATAGTTTGTTCTCTTGCTTAGGGTTGGGATAACGATTTTGTGTTCTGAATTGAACTTGGATAATGAATTTAGCCTTAAAGAGATCAGTAACGATTATCATTAGGATTGAGTGTTTTATAACCCTTTAATTCGCCCAGTGTTGCTTTGATTAAGTACGACAGGTAGGCTCTACTAAAAACAATATAAGCCGGCAGTTCGCCAGAACCAATTATATCACAATTAATTTTGCTTAACAACTCTCCCAAAACTTGCCATTAAATCATCCACCTCACCAGACACCGTTCCCGGCTCGGCATCAACACAATCCGCACTGTTTGGTTAACTAATGTGCTCGCTACACCGATCGTTCAACACATTCGCCTTTCGCGAGGTGGGCCTACTTGTCCCGTTTCGGGTCTTGCCTGCTGTTCCCTTGGTCGCTTTTTTCTCTTATTAATGTTTATGCTTCCGAACTGTCCAAACAAACAAACGACCGGCGCGCCATTCGTGCGTTCGGGAACGAGCCGTGTCTTTTCATGGTAAGTTTGAAGACCATTGGTCTCCGAGGTTTCACACATTCCTGGATTTACCAATAAAAATCTCTAAAGGTTATCCAAACTCGTGTGTTTAGTATAGCAAAGCAGAATTATATCCATTAGGAACTAAAATAAGTTTTTTTTGTGTGTTTAATAATGATTGATACGGTTGTAAAACGAGAAGATATTGAACATGTCCAATATTTAAGAAAGTTCTCTGTTTGGATAGAGATATAGAAGATTTTCCTAATTTTCTTTCAAACTAAAAACATTAGCTTCTGGAAAAACAACGAACGAACGAACGAACGAAAAAAAAACGGAAGATTTAAACTATTTTAGATAACATTTGACAAATGAAGAAATATAATCATAATACGCGCACGAGATAAGCGGGCGCAACCCGGTTTCCACCTGGCAGCATGGGTCCACTTAGGCACGCCGGGTAAATATTCTTCCATGCGCAGCATCGGCAACAGCAGCAGCGTTCGTGTTAGATAATGTACCTTCGAGATATTTCAATTAAAGCACGAACGAATTTCCTGCGTTTGGCTTGAAACAGTGCCACGGTTGGTTAGTCCAGTTTGTGACGGAAAGTGGACGAGGCAGTGCGTTCGTTTGCAAGGCCCTGTCGCATCAGTCACTTCAGGTTTACGTCATAATCCTCGAAATGAAAGCCCTCCGAAATGTCCATTTAGCAAATGGGTCGGAAGTGAATATGGATCAATACGGGCTTAAGCTCGGTACTACTCACACGAAACCGAGACCTCGTTTAGGCGACAGGTTACTCCATCCAGCACTTGTTGACATCTCAACTGACAGGTGTAGTTGAATTCCAATAGATGGCGCTGTGACGAAGGCTTGTAACTTTAATACTTTAGAAGTCCAAGTTGGAGTCCAAGTTCCAAGTGCCGCCAAGTTCAGGTTCGTATAGTCGCTTAGTTTCACCTTCAATGCAGTTTTTGAAATACAACTTTTCCAATAAGGATCTATAAACTCCAATGTCTCAGCGAACGTTTATGATGTAAAAAAATAGATACAACTAGACTTTCCGGGTAAAAAACATTATGTGGTAGAGTTAATAGCCTACTTCCAAAATCACAATCCCTCGATCACTATCTAAATCCGGATCCGGACTCGGAGTACAATCTCAACAGAACCGGATTTCTAGGGATGTGTATCGAGACATACGCGGATCTCAATACTGGATCAGAATCCAAATCTTCCGGATCTGATTCTGGGTGATCCCAGACTTGGAATCGTATCGGTTTGTTCCATACTCCGTTCCGTAATCCAAGGTCATCAATCACAATTACACAAGAATGATCGAGTCGTATACTTCAGGTTCTTTTCATGGTAAGTTTGAAGACCATTGGTCTCCGAGGTTTCACACATTCCTGGATTTACCAATAAAAATCTCTAAAGGTTATCCAAACTCGTGTGTTTAGTATAGCAAAGCAGAATTATATCCATTAGGAACTAAAATAAGTTTTTTTTTAAAATGAGCCAAACAATGCTTTTTATAGCTTTGTTTTTGTGCTGTAAAATACAGTTTTGATGTGTGTGGATCCATCTCGAAGGACCAACTTTAATGAAAAGCTCCCATAGACGCTTGCACGTTTGTATCGCTTCAGGGTGCTAATACCTGATACCTTATCACCGACGCAGCTACGAAGGAAATCCAGAAATTACTGCTAGAAGACCTCCAAAGGATCTAGTGTCAACGAAGAACATGAATCTGCCATTACTAATATTATCATTAATATTGTTTTAAAATGAGCCAAACAATGCTTTTTATAGCTTTGTTTTTGTGCTGTAAAATACATTTTTGATGTGTCCGGATCCGGCTCTTTTTTTGGTCGGGGCTTTAATCCTAGTCTGCTGGAATTAAATGCTAGAGGTTACGTTTTTCGCTTCATTTATGCACGCTCGTGTTTGTACATCGGGAAATATGTTTTATATAAAACGTCTCAAAACTACGTCCAGTTAAGCAAAAAGACCCTTTCTCTCACGCTGAAATAAAAACAAATGAACCGAACTAATTGCCTGCCGTAAATAAGGGTATCGATGTACGGCGGACAGCGCCCCATTAAACGGAACTGGGTAAAGGCAACCAAAACAATAACAATAAAACTTTTTGGGCCGGTTTTTCGTACGAATCGTTCGCCAATACTGAATGTGCTCGGTTTTTTGGAATCGATATTTTTATGTATTTTAAAACGCTACCAATAAGTTTCTTTGTGCTTCCAACGCGCGAAGCCTCACGGTCGGGAAGCTTGCTTCAAAGTGATCAAAAGTGGACGAACATAAAAGGGTGCCTTCTCCTACGCTGGCATTCGCGATACGTGAAGTGAAGCGACCCCGGACGGACGGCCGGTCGACTCGTCATAAATTAGACCCAATCCATCAGCTCGCCTCGCATTGGAGTGCGGAAATCGCGAAATCGCGGAAAAAGATGGAAGTTCGTGCCCTTTCGCGTTTGCGAGACGGACAGCGCAGGCATTAGGACGGTGTCATATCCGCCCGATTGACGATGGCTGGAAGAAGAAAGTCACGGTGACCTTTCGGGTGATTGGAAATGATTTGCTCGCCGCTGGCCTGCGGACGACACGCGGGAAGCGTTTTTGCCGCGCTGGAGAGTGAAGTAATTTGTGCGACCAAGCTTGGGGAGAAGTTTCCCCTTTCTGCTCGAAGGGAGCTTTTGTTGCATTGGGGACGAGGTGATCGGTAGTTGTTGAGGCTCGCGCGTCAGTTACCTAATTGATAAAACGAGATGCAATCGCTGGAACAATGCACAACACCTGTCACGGTGATCGTTTAGGTATTCTTCGTTCGGGAGTGAGTTATGAAGGTGTAATGTACGTATCTCTGCTGTGTGTTGCATGTCTCAGGTAGAGTCCATAATTGAATACTGCAAATAGAAAAATGCATTTAGTTGCTAGTGGTTCATATCTATTAGTTTTCGGGCTATTAGTTTTTTGTATTACTACTGTACATGATAGTTCACATACTTGAACTGGGTTGTATAATAGGCACTACATTGTTTTATGTTAGTATGCAAGCACTGTAAACATGATAAACATAACATTCGTCACTTATGGTGTGGTGTGTTCCAACACGATATCGATATATCCAACAGATCATACATCCAAATTTAATTCGAATAGACTTGAGTCTTTTTCTTCTTCTTCTTACATGGTATAACAACCCAAATAGGACCTTTGATAGAAGCCTTGGTTGGCAAATTTATCTTTTTGTATTTCTGCAAAGAAAAAAATATATACTGGAGAGTTTTAATACTGTTAATTATTAAATTCCTTTCTATTTGTTGGGATTGTACAAGTCTACAATGATTAGACATTACTTATCCAATGTTTTATGTCGTGATTTGTGAGTTTCGCTTACCTCAACGAGTTCAGCGTAAATCACAATTATCATCAGTTGGTGGGACTCATTATGGTCTTCGAAAATACCTCAAGCTAAGACAAACTATCTAATCCACAGTTGGACGTATTAGAATGTGGATGTCTCTTAGGGTCAAGCCTAGAGAGCCTAGGGTAAATATCTTGTTCTAAAACTCAAATTTTGTATGTTAACGAATAATTAAAAACACATTGCAAATAAATTTCAAATTGTTCAATCTACTGATACCTGGTCACCTACGAAGCTAGGAAGGAGTTCCAGAAATTACCGATAGAAGACCTCCGAAGGATCAAGTATCAACGAAGAACATGAATCTGTCATTACTAATATTATCCTTAATATTGTTCTAAAATGAGCCAAACAATGCTTTTTATAGCTTTGTTTTTGTGCTGTAAAATACAGTTTTGATGTGTGTGGATCCATCTCGAAGGACCAACTTTAATGAAAAGCTCCCATAGACGCTTGCACGTTTGTATCGCTTCAGGGTGCTAATACCTGATACCTTATCACCGACGCAGCTACGAAGGAAATCCAGAAATTACTGCTAGAAGACCTCCAAAGGATCTAGTGTCAACGAAGAACATGAATCTGCCATTACTAATATTATCATTAATATTGTTTTAAAATGAGCCAAACAATGCTTTTTATAGCTTTGTTTTTGTGCTGTAAAATACATTTTTGATGTGTCCGGATCCGGCTCGAAGGACCAACTCTAATGAAAGGCTCCCATAGACGCTTGCGCGTTTGTATCGCTTCAGGGTGCTAATAGTCACATGACGGTGTCATATCCGCCCGATTGACGATGGCTGGAAGAAGAAAGTCACGGTGACCTTTCGGGTGATTGGAAATGATTTGCTCGCCGCTGGCCTGCGGACGACACGCGGGAAGCGTTTTTGCCGCGCTGGAGAGTGAAGTAATTTGTGCGACCAAGCTTGGGGAGAAGTTTCCCCTTTCTGCTCGAAGGGAGCTTTTGTTGCATTGGGGACGAGGTGATCGGTAGTTGTTGAGGCTCGCGCGTCAGTTACCTAATTGATAAAACGAGATGCAATCGCTGGAACAATGCACAACACCTGTCACGGTGATCGTTTAGGTATTCTTCGTTCGGGAGTGAGTTATGAAGGTGTAATGTACGTATCTCTGCTGTGTGTTGCATGTCTCAGGTAGAGTCCATAATTGAATACTGCTAATATTGTTTTAAAATGAGCCAAACAATGCTTTTTATAGCTTTGTTTTTGTGCTGTAAAATACAGTTTTGATGTGTGTGGATCCATCTCGAAGGACCAACTTTAATGAAAAGCTCCCATAGACGCTTGCACGTTTGTATCGCTTCAGGGTGCTAATACCTGATACCTTATCACCGACGCAGCTACGAAGGAAATCCAGAAATTACTGCTAGAAGACCTCCAAAGGATCTAGTGTCAACGAAGAACATGAATCTGCCATTACTAATATTATCATTAATATTGTTTTAAAATGAGCCAAACAATGCTTTTTATAGCTTTGTTTTTGTGCTGTAAAATACATTTTTGATGTGTCCGGATCCGGCTCGAAGGACCAACTCTAATGAAAGGCTCCCATAGACGCTTGCGCGTTTGTATCGCTTCAGGGTGCTAATAGTCACATTCACTTTAAACGTTCTAACATTCGATCGCTCTGGTTCCATCCACCAGCGGGAGCCAATTTGCCGGAAGCTAGCTCAATCAGTCAAGAATTGCGACAGAAAACAGCATTTTATTTCACACCTTCGCTACTGCAATGCGGAACCCCGATCAGGTATCACGAAGGGGGAGACACAGCAATTCCGCAGTAGCGAACGCAAGAACGTCCAATTCCCGGCGCAAATAACAATCGTTCTTGTTGACCCGGGTGCGGGCCTGCAATTCGTGACGGATCGCTTACTCGCGCGTTGTGCCGCTTCCTGTGTGCGATCGGTGCCGCTGGTGCCCCGTTCCGAAAGTCGTGATTGACTCGAGTGGCTGTCAATTGATTTGCAGAGGTACATCGAAGACATACGTCGGCGTTGTTGGCACAGCGGGCAAACATAGGATCTCGATCGCTCGATGCCCCCGGTGGTCACTTACGCGATGTTAATGCTCAGTTACGCGTGGAATGCGATCGTGCTACCCCCGTTTCGGCAGGGTTCTTCGATCGGTGTTCGAGCAGCACGTCGATCGCGTCGTGATCAAACGACACCGAGCGTGGCGCCTACCTGGGCACGTAGGCTCATTCGTCGGAATTTCGTGCCTAATGTAGGCAATCAGCGACGACCCGGAGGGGGCTGTTGTGTGTGTGTGTGTGGTGCAATCGTGGGCTCATTTCTTGCGACCTTTAGGGTCGTCGGGTGGCGTTGCCCGTGGCAGAACCTCAATTAGTGCGCTCCGAACACCTCGGGTGGGCTTGGAAAGTGACGAGATAAGAGTGAAATCAGCTGACACACATTAGCTCCGAAATGAGCGAGGTGTTTGTAAATAAAATAATTAACCGCGACACGCTGCTCTGTGCGACTCTATTTGTGCGTACCAATTTTCATCCATCCCGCCGAAGGAGCTGTGCATGAGTAGGCCATGCCTGTAAGCTAACCTGACACACCAACGCGATTTGTTAGTCGCAGCTCACTTGGACCCCAAAAAAAAACTATCAAACAACGCATGAATCGTGCGTTGCTAGTGCGACATTGATGGAAAATCGGGACACACCAGTCAGTATCGATTTGCAAATATGATTTATGCGGTGCGCAGAACGGGCCCACCGTCTCCGTGTCTCGTGCCGTGGTTTCGGTCTTGTTTGCAGATTTTTGTTTTTTCGGAGGCGTAGGCGTATCGAATTTCTTTCCAATCCTCGCGCAGCGGGTTGACCCTCACGAGGGCCTCGGGGCCCGTCTCGAAAGTCGTAAATTTTGTGCGAAAATCACTCGCGAATGTGTGCACGCGTTGATATTCCAGCCGGGCCGGTCACGCAGTTTTGTTCGACGGAAACTGTTCGGCACGTTCGGCAGTGTGTCTTTGGCACTGGGTCTTGATTTATCGTGCACGCGGTGGAATGGTTCGAGGTAGCCGGGAGAGGTTAAGAAAAGGGGCGCGAACCGCTCGAATGTCCCCGTGCCATATGATTGGGGCGTTTTTTATGGCGATTGTAGCAAATCGGAGCGGATTTTATGTTGAGGCGTTGGCCTTAATTAAACTTTTAGTACTATATCGCTATCAAATTAACGTTTCAAATCGTTTTCGTTTAATTACACGTTTGAAAAGAGAAAAAATAGAATTGGACCTAACCGAATCTTATCTTTACTAATCATTATCCTAACTAATGAAAAGATAGTTTGAAGAAGTAGACTGCTTATCCATATCCAACTCACATTTTTCGAGTAGACCAACTCATATCGAGTAGACCAACTCTATTGAACATGGAAATAGATGTTTATATGCACAACATCCGTAATTAGAAAAGCAGTTGATTTACCAAAGCTTGTATCAGAAAATTCATTACATAACCTAATTTAAGGTGGAATATCCCGAGCTCAAAAATATGCTTGGAAAAAAGTACAGGAAAGCAGCCTTGGGATGAGAAATATGTCAGGGTAGACACATGTCAGGGAGAACATACAAAGGGCTACAAAGCATCTAAATGTGTGTTTCTACATTAATCACATCAACGCATCATCAACTCGGCATCCT
>KZ070891.1:49892-61298 GCA_002091845.1 Anopheles cracens | reverse complement strand
ATAAACATTTTTTTTTATTCTTACCTGTATGGTAAGTTTTCACATAAATCACATAAAAATGTTTTTTTTTCTAAAATTCCGCGTGAAAAGAATTCGGATTTTATATTAAAACGTAACATTTCAACGTTTTCAAATTTAAATTCAATTTTATCACAATTTTACAACACTCAATTCAAAATAAAGTCATAACAACTATAGGTTCTGTACTGTGGAATGGTTCTAAATTTTGTAATAAGTTTAAAATTGTCATTTAAGAATTACAGTTTTGTTGACATCTACATGACTTATTGTAAGAAATACAACCCCAAATTTTCAACATATATTTTGCTATTATAAATTTAGCACGAAGAAATTTGTAAAGTTCTCTCATAATGGAAACAAGGATCAACAAAATGACATACAAACAACGCATTCTACATTTAAATTGTATTACATCAATATGAGATATATCTACCTTTTTCCAGATTCAAATGTACATGTTAGTCATTCTCTCAAGTCCGACATATCTCAACATAGCATAAGATGTGATCGGAGCAAGAGCTCCCTGCCGTAGCAGTACAAGTAACAAATGACGTAAACCTTATTCCAAAGTTCAACCACCTAAAGTGCTCGTGAGTAAGCACTTCGGATAGCATTTACACTATTTTATCCCTTTTTAAACTGGCATTACGATGAAACAGATAATCTCTGACTAGGTTAGTAATCAATCATGCTTTTTTTGGGTTGTTTTAGATTTAGAAGCTGTTAGCTACCACTTAGGAACCATTCTTGCGGCTCCACTGTGTTTATCGTCCGTCTTTGTCGCCACACTTTCCTGCCTAGAACTAGTACTGAAGATTAGAAAAACCCGAAAACTGTCGTCATGAACGCCGACGCACGCTCAAGCACGGGGAGCGCAGGTTCGTCGCTTACTGCCGCCGTGTCTAATGTTGCTTTCACGGCACGCAACCCGTGTGTTCCGCGGTGCGTGTTCGCCCGGTCCTGTACGACACCTTAGGAATCGCAGCCGGCATCGGGCTGGGCGCGTGGGGGTTTAGTTGGTTAATGCGTTTTATGGAGTGTGACGCGCCGAATGCACACACTGCATGCCGTCGGACGGATGTAACCGGCGTTTGCAAGTGAACCGGGGCCAAAGGCGAAAGAGTAAATTATAGAAAAAAACACACACACACACATGAGCGTGATCTGGCGCAGGAAAAACAAACTCGATCGCGTTGAACGCGTTATGTACGGGGCCCCCGAGATGGATGAGGGCCCCGTACGGTGCGACGTGAGGGAAGGCGAAGGCTTTAATAATAAGCAACGGAACGATTTCGTTAGGAAATGAGTCAATTTAAGCCCGCATTTAGTCTCGCGCTCGCTGGATGGACGCTCGCCGGTTGATGTAATGCTGGAGCATGTGCCGGACCGGGAGTTTTCCCGTCTCCCGTCGGTGTGTCGGTGACGAAATCGGCTCCGCACACGGTAGCGACACGGAACAGCCACGGAAATAGTGTAGAATTAGTTTGTAATTTGCATTCAATTGATTGTGAAACCCGGTGGGCGCGACGTTACATCAAGATCTTGCACCTTTCCGGTGTTACATGCCGGGGCGGGCGATAAGTAGGACGGGAGAGCATTTAACACCCTCTGATTGATAAGGGTGCGGTTTTACAAGAACGATCCTTACTACAGTATGTCATAATATCATAATCTACAAACACTAATGATTGTTCAATGTGCTTAAAGTTCGGTCAAAGATCTGTCTTGAATGATGCAAAGAGGCTTGAGAAGTGCCTTCTTATTATTCTTTCAAAATTCAAATAAATTAAATTTAAAAAAATAATTGAAAGAAATCAATTACCAGTTATTCAAACACAATTTAATGCAGTGTAACATAGTTTAATATTGATTTAACACTACCGCAACAAATGGGTAAGTAAAGAAGCTTAGGAGTTAAGATTTAGAAATCGAGCTAAAATTATAAAATTTATGAAGAACCATACGAACAAAATGCGTATTTGTTAGAAAAATATAAGTTTGCTAATTTTGGTCTAAAATACATACAAAAGAAAGTAAAATAATTAAACGTACCTTGCAGTCCAAGCGGTCTCTTCATATTGACTCCAAATCCATCTGAAGATAAAATAAAAACAAAATGAGTACAGTTTATATCAGTATAAACGAAGATATTTAGTAAAAACATAAAAAAATCCCAATTATGATATTATTTGAAGCTCAAAGTTGGGTTCCTAGAATAATACAACAAAATTCGATAAAATTTGGTAACAGACTTGTCAATGAAGTGTAAAAAAACGGCGAAATTGATGATTTGTTACAAGATAGCCAGACATTTTAATATCTTTTTCTCTTATTCAATTTAACGATAATGGTTCAAATAAAATTGAACTCAACAATTGAAGGTTTCCAAACATTTAAAAAGTCTAATAAAAAACTATAGCACCACTCGTTGATGTTTTACTTAATACGTTGGGACAAGTAGAGTTCCCAACGTTAGGATAAATCTGTCTAGTATTGAATAATTATCTTCTTGATAACAGTTTACTCAGCTAGTTGAAGAGCACATCTTTATAAACGTAGAAATTTATTAATAGAAGTTGCCAATTCGAATAGAGAAAATGTATTCGATCCTAATTGGATTTGATCATCATAAATCGTTCGGTGTTGCGACTTGCAATTTTTCCTTACCATCTCTTTCTCTCTCTCTCTCTCTCTCTCTCTCTCACTTTCACTAGCTTCTACACCAGTTACTGCATCTTTAAATAGCTCGATCGAAAATCGATTCCTCCAGCCAGCGGGCGTAACACGAGTCCGGCGTGTGGCGCCAGCACCCGCGCCCGTGTTCGTGTTTCGCCCGGCGCCGGGATTAGATGCGAATCGTGCATAAATCATAATTACTGTCCATTCGGGCAGAGTGTTCGTTCTACGCGGTGGCCATTGGACGGCCGGACCCGGCGCAGCGCTTCTGCACACAAGGGCCGCCTGGGCTCGATAAAGAAAGGGAGCGGCTCGTTTTTTTTTGTTGCTTCTCTCACTCTCCACACGGTCCCCCATTTTCGGGAAAGGACGGCCACAGAAGTGGGTGAATGAGCCGATGCGATACGGGTAACGCTAAACGTCTCACTTCAGATCGGAACGGACCATTCGATTCGGTCCGCTTTGCGACCTCATTTCGATCGCTCGGCGGTGGGTGGTGGGTGGTGGGTGCTAATGCGTTCGATTTCGGTTTCAGCGACCGCGACTGGCTCGCTGTCTAATTGCAAGCCTGTGTTTAATTGCAGTCGACACTGGCCGCGGTATCGGGCCCGGCGCTCGAAATCCTGATTTATTTACACCGAATCGCGCGATTAAAATCAATCAAATGCCGCTAAAGCCGGCCGCCGGAGTAATAATGGCCGTTAACCCGGGCGCGCACCCCCCCTGCGACTACTTGCGGTAATCTATGATTCCGCGGGTCAATAAGTTCGGCGCGTCGGATTTACGTCGGGGTTAGCGTAAACACTCCTTTCATCCTTGGAAAGGACGCTGATTTAGGACCGAGCGCCGGCGATAGGGCTCCGGGTAGCTATTATCGCTGGAAGTGGTGCTGTTGGCTTCGAGTGGGACACACTAGAAGCGGGTGCTTAATGATGGTAATCGTGGCATTTGTTTGTTGTTGCATAATTAATTGAATATAAATAACAACGCGACATGGAGTGGAAGTGGTTTGCCGATGAATGATTGTTATTTATATCAGATTTAGAAATGGAGTCAACGTTGAGTTTTTTTTTGTAAAGTTACGTTAACCTCACATTTGTCTTTATGATTTCAGGAACAACATAATATCCAAGCTTGAACGATGTTTAACGAAACGATGCCTTGATTCTGTTTTTGAATAATTTTATTATCGTTTTTTTTTCTTACATTTTCTGTTCCAAGCATTTACATTAAAAATATATTTTTCGTACATTTTCTTCTTATTTTTCATGTTCTTAATCTTCTTGTTTGCATTTATTTGTTCTTCATATTTGTTCTTCATTTTAATTTTGTTTTTGTTATTCTTCTTATACTTCATCTCCAGCGTTTAACTCTTCTCTTCTTTTTCTTCTTTTTCTTCTTCTTCTTCTTCTTCTTCTTCTTCTCCTTCTTCTTTCTTTCTTTCTTTTTTGGGTTCAGTTACTTGGCGGTTTGTCTGTCGTAAGGTGGGCTAGTTACATTCCTTGCTAGGTTGAGAAGTTTTTGATAGGATTTTGATGCCTGTCCCTGTCATGTGAAGACTTGCGTAGCTAACTCTTGTACCAGCAGGAACAAACAGACACCTTTTCGTACATGTCTTACTGTGTTTTCAATCCACCAAGGTTCTTTTGATGATTGTGTTTATATCAACTGGAGCTATCTAGGACTATCTAAAAATCTTTGACATTTTCTAAGGCAGACATGGAGCGAGATATGATATGGAGAACGGATTCATCAGCTTGAGCCTGACAATTTTCATCTAGTACATCCAGTTTATCAACTAGCTGGTTGTCAAACTTGATCCTTTCCCATCCTAGAAGAAGCACAAAACAATATCGGTTGAGCACTATCTCCAAAAGGGGTATATGACAAGAAAAGTTCAACGTATCAAGGAAATAGGTAATTGACCACCTTGAAGAAATCGTTCAAAAAAGTTCTGCAAGACCGTTTTCTGATGAATCAGTTTATGGACTATGGTTATTTCACATTTTAAAACTTCAATCATCCATAACCCAATCTTAACAGCCGAGTCACATAAGTCCAATGAAGTGTTCATTGGTCACCCCAACTACCCAGAACACGTCTTCATCCGCTCCACAACGTGATTTCCGCTCGGTGTACAGCAACGCAATGCCCAACACTCGCGCGCTGAGAACCAGACAATTGCGACGGAATAAATGTCGCAACCGGTCGCAATTAACGAGCAGACATTGTACAAATCATTCTCGCATCTTCCATGCGCACCCAACAGAAACTATCGAAGGGTAGGCAAACGACGTGTTTCAGGTTTTCGCACACTCATCCAAGCGCGGCTGTTCCCACAGCCTGGCGAACGGAACAGACAGGCGTGATTCGAACTTCGTTGCTCTGCTCATCCGAAATGTTCCCATCGAACCCGCCGATTGCAGATGGGAGAGTCTATAACACACCGCAAATGACACACCGAATTGCATGGTGCGATTTGCTTACAAATGGGGATGAATGCTGAATTTTCCATCCCTAATGTTTTCGTCTCTTCTGTGATGCTGCCTCTAAGCATTAATGTTTACCTTAAGTTAACCTTAACCTTAAGTTTGATAGAAATGTTTGCGAAAAGTATAAAATTAATTTCTTTTAAGACATTATGGTTTGTGATGTTGTGAAGAGATCGATGTTTTCAAGAGTAGGAACTTTCGTCTTCTGCTTCTATGCTAACGTTCTACGATTTTATTCCACAGGTTTCTTAAGAGGCTTTAGGTGGACTCTTTTACCGAATGCATTGATTTATGAAAAAAGTAAACGAAATTTCATGAAATAAAAAGTCAAGATGTACAATACTACCAATTTTGAGCGGTTTTTACACTTTTTTCAGACTATCGTTGTTTACCTCATACATGGACAAGTTATCCATAGACGAGTCAAATCCTCCGACTGGAACAAACAGTAAAGAACTAACCGCGATCCTTCAGTTTTAAAAAAGTGTCAAGCATCACTAAAGATAAAAAAAAACAAATAAGAAAAAAACAAAGTTTAAAAGATTAAAAAGTTTTTAGCCTTTCGCAAAACATTAAGAGATATATAAAGTATCAAGTAGTAAAGTTTTAAAGTTCATCAAGACTAAAGACCGAAAGTAAAATGGTGTAGAGAATTCTATTTTGGAGGCTTTAAATATAAAAAACTAATCATAATTAATCGTTAGTGTACTTCTAATGCAGTTGCTCCCTATTTTATTTAGTCTTTTAGTACTTACTGAACTTTAAATCCAGTTCGAAGGACCAACAATGGTGTATAAATGTATTTCCATGTGCTGTAGTTCATCTTCTACCATTATGAAACGCTTATAGAGCGTTAAAGCTGCTCATTTGCTTGAAGAACGAGCTGCGAGTTGGGATCGATCGTTTTCAGCATGAAACCACCACAAGGTTTGCAAGATACGTGCCCCACGTATGGGCATTTCTTTGCGCTTGTCTTTCCTCAGCTGATTACCGTATGCCGTGGCGCTAAGACACAAGCAACTTGTACAGCGAATCGTCCAGACCAAATAGCCGATCATTTTACGCTCTCCGGTGCGACTCCACTTCCCACTTCCCACTGCGTGCTGCTCCCCAACTGCAACATTGTTTGCTAGCGCGTTAAACACACCGACATCCATCATCTTCAATCGATTATCGCGTGCGTGCGTGACTTGAGCTGACGATTAGCATGATCCTCATCATTGCGGGCCTCGGTTCGTGATGTTTTACGATATTGGATCGTACCAGACGGGTGAAGACGAAACAAAGCGAAATGAGCCCAAAACATCCCAAAATAACCATCTGGAGACGACAGCGAGCAGTAACATCGCCAGAGCGCTCATCCGATCGGGGCGAGCTCGAAGCGAGCCATAATTTCGTGGGAAGAAAATTATGACGCAGCTCGCTCGCTCTCGAGCCACACGATAAGGCCCGTGCGCAGAAGGGCTTTTGTTTTTCCCTCATCAAACAACATGTAATACTGTTGTGTGTGTGTGTGTTGTGTGTCGTCAAAATTCGTTCCGGAGCGTAAACTTAGGCTTAGGGAAATTATTCCCGCCTCCCGGCGCGTTCGGCTATGGGGCATCTTTCGGGCCCCCGTAAGCGTTGCGGGCTGAAATCGAGACTGATTATTTTGATTGTTTTTTTTTTGTCTGTTCGCCTTCAACGCGCGGCCAACACACACTAAGCTGCGGCAGGAATGTCGGCGTTAGCGCATGCACGCACGGATTCTCCGACTTATGTACCGGTGAAACAAAGGAAACTGAGCGCCCTCATTCCGCCCTCAACATGCGGTGCGTAAGTGGGTCGAACCGGGTTCCGCATTGGGAGTTCTGGCGCCGTGCTGCTGCAGGAATCGTTGAAATCGAAACGTAAAAAACCGCGTGTGCGTAACAGGCCAGGGGAGTTGGTGCGTTGTTTGGGTTAGACATGTGTGCTTCGAGGCGGTAAGAATTTGTTACATTTTTTTATATTTCATCAAAAATATTGTGGATTTCGTTTCGGTCGAATTTTGCTACACCTAAGAAAAACTATAACGTTGGCTGAAGGAAAGAAATAAAGCAATAAATATGATATAAATGCATTCCACTGTTTGTTTGGTTACTAGGCCTGAAGCTTAGACAAGGAAAAATTGGATTAAAAAGGAGACATGTGTTTTTGTGTTTTTTAAGGAAGCTCTTCACATGTGTTTGTAGACATTACGTTTGATTTTTTTTTACATTCAAATACGAGAATTTCAACCTACTTTTTACAAAATACATTGTCGATTGTTTTGATGCCGTTGACATGATCCAATTTTTGTTTTTATTATCTGGGATCTATTCGAGTGAAAAATTCACATCCGGCTCGAAGGACCAAAAAAATTTAATAAACTTTTTCTTCAATTCATGATTATTATTTTTAGACTTTGTAGTTTCATTTTTCTTCCCTCAAGCAAGCTTGTGCATGCTTTTTATGTACTTACATGAGTATTAATTTATGTTTTTATATGTGCTTTGCGATTCAAAGAATTCAGTTTAGTTTTATCAGTGCTGTTACAAACAGTGTTAAGTTTTAAGTTATAACAATGGTATAATATATTATAACAACTATTTGTTATGATTAATAGCAAATGTGTCATTGTATTATTAATGTTTTCATGTTGTTTTTCTTCAGAGATAAGATTAAAATTTCATTTTTTATAAACTCTCTTTCCATATTTCATCGTCGTTTTTATATTTTTCATGGCTGTTGTCGTATTCGTTTTTTATTTATTTCTTTTATTTTTTATATCCTCTTCCATTCATGTTTTAATGTCATTTCCTCCCTTTCTTCTCTGCATATTTATGTTTTCTACGTTTGGTTTTTAAAGTATAAATTCTATACCTTCTAAGAATTTCGATGATTTATGGAAATCGAATTTACTAGTCTGTCTAGGTGAAACGAAAAAAAAACAAGCAAACTATATTATCATCGATAAATTTGATACAAACAACAAAAGATAAATAAAACCTATTCAATGAAATAAACTACTCAAATTCTAAACTAGTACTTCAAGCTTAAATTGAACATCGACCGAAATGAATCATTATGCAGAAGCTATAACCGAACGAAATCCTCTATGAGTTACTTACTTAAGTAATAACGAAAGAGTTTTGAGCTCAAAATGCTCAATAAAATATATCATTTCGTCCATCGCCAGCACACCAGCTCGCGACGAATTCGAATACGCTACAAATCAGCGAATCGCGGAAAGAAAACTGTGTTCGGCTCAAGCGGCAGTTCAAGCTGGTTCGCGCCAGCCGACGCGGGGAACGGGGTGGTGAAATTCCTCCGACCCCTCCCGACGCGCCCCGGGCAGCACATTCTTTTGCAACTTCTGTCCTTCCCGTTGCACGTAAAATGTAATCGCTTCCGTCGTTTATCGCGGTCGCACTCGCTACCCGTTCGGGCGTTCCGGCCAAGTGGCGGCGGACTGCGGACTTCGAGCCTGCCGAGTGCGTTTTAATGGTTCCAGTGCTGCCGTAATATGTTATTAAATTATAATTGTAATCAGAAGTCGCACCGCGCCGCGAGAAGCCGTGCGCGTACCGGCAAGACGCGGCAAGTGTGGAGCATTAAGACGATCGTAAAATGTGAGTAATGAAAAAAAAATGCTAAATTTACCTAAAAACAAACATCCCGCTACGGTTTTGTGTGTGAGAGAGAGAGAAAAAAGAAGTAAAAATTAAATATTTAGTCCACATTAACGATTAAAACACTTAAAAACGCATGCAAACATAATTAAAAACGTTATGAAAGAGGGCCGGACCAGGCAGTAATCATCATCGAACACAATTATTTCGCTCACCAACACACGCGCGACAGGCGACGCATCGTGTAAGAGCGTTTAAAATAAATCGCATTCGGCAAGTGATTAAGAAATTATCGATGGGCTCGAGCGTTACGCGGCCACGTTTGGTCGACCGATCGCTGATCGCCATAAAACGCCCCGTTTCGATCGTGAAAGACAAATTGTTCGCAAAATATGTCACCCGAAAAGAGCGGCGAAATTTGCATGCACACGAGGTGAACCGACCGGGTGACATTAAAATCACTTCGACCCCTAATTGCAACCCCCTTCGGCCGAGCGCCTCAATTTCGATGCGTTGATGGATGCGTTTGCTGATGGACGGTAATGTCGAGCAGGCTTTCGGGAGACACAACAAAAAAAAAACATGTGACATGGAGTGGAAGACATGCTCCTTTTTCTTGGCCTGCATAAAATAAACACGGCTGCACCCAGCCAGAATGCGACTCAAGTAAGACGCGCACTTTTGCCCATTGCTCAACCCTGTTTGTGAGCGAGACGATGCTCCTCGAAACGGCTTGGGTTCCCTTTCTCAGATGAGAAACTCTGCTCTCTGGCCCACATCCAGCACATCTCGTCCGTCTCGCTGGAAAGGTCAATAGTGCACGAGTGCGTTTAATTATAGATGCCAAAGTGGTAAAAATCGTTCGGCTTAAGCATGCGAATTCGGCGTGAAGAAGAGAACACCGAAAGGAGCCGGCGATGCTACACATCCCGCCGTAATAGGCGAAATAAAACTTGACCTCACACACGTACGCACACCCGGTGGCGGTGAGCAACAGGCCTGACGTGTTTCATCCCCTTGGATCGACGGAAAAAAAAAACAAAATACGAACGAAATAGCCTCCCTCTGGTTGTCGATGCGCCGATGGGATGGCACGTAAATAGGGTATCGTAAAACGAAAAGTAAATCCACGTAGTGCGACCTTTTGTGCGTGGATAATGATCGAACTGGATGGCGAACTGGGGGATAATTTACGAAAGTATGTCAAACCAACTTGCCGCCGTGAGGATGCGGCTCAAATCCTTGGCCCGGGAGGATTCGCAAGGCCACCACCGATCGAATGGTGTTTCGGTGTTGGGTTTTGGGGAGCTAGGTTCCATGTGGTTGAAGCTGGCTACAATCCACCCAGTTGAGCTTCAAAAGTGTACAAGTCCAACCAAGTTTTAACTTATTTTTTTACAAAAGACCCAACAGAAAGAACGCTCGCTTTTTCATGGGGTTCGCTCGCTCCCTCTCAGTAACGTACTTCGGGCGAGGGTCGAAATTTCGTAACTTGTGCCAAAATGAGCGACTTTACCGGCCGCGCCACCGTTCGATCGACCTTCGGGCGGATCAATTTGACGAGCCGGCGCGCGGTCTTGAACCACTTCAGCCGTCGGCGCAGCATTCCGCAGCGATTATGATGCATTAGGGTGGGTGCCCCCAGGTAAGAAGACGACCCATTCCGGCCGCCGCGAAGACGCGCGCGGCCTTCGAAAGCAGCGGAATCCCAGCGCGTCCGGAGATGGTTGTTTTGCGTTTGCGTGCGCATTTTTAATTTTGCGCGGCCGCGCGAGTTTGGCGGAGTTGGACGTTTAGAATTTATTTTTGGCAGCCAGCCCGCTCGCACGGGGTGGAGTCGTTCCTGTTTTGCATAACTCGCTTCGGTTTAGGAGCAGAAAAAAACGGTGGGCAGTCACAGTCTGAAGTGAAAGAGAAATGATGATACCGAGCGGGAAGGATCGAGCATCGTGCCCGCTGCTGTAACGAATGGTGCTCTTTTTTTGTTGCTTTTGTTATGAAGATGAGCTTTCGGTTTCGGGAAGGGAACGGGTTCGGCCGAGCAGAACTTTTGCAGCCACCCCGGTGGAATGAACGCAGCCGGATCGAAACCGTCGGCCGGAGGAATGGTCTGCGAAGGTCACTGCCGTGTGAGTGAACCGTAGAAGGTGAGTGTGCGGTGCGCCGCTTTTGCCACTCTCGCTCTGAGGTGGTTCTAGCGAAGCAAGTTTACGCTACGATGGAGGTGACTTGCGTGGTGGGTTTGCGTTCGTCGCTTCGTCTCACGTTGAAGTCTTTTGTTCCGTGGAGCTTACTTCAGAGATGGAAACGATATTGCTGTCTATTAGAGTGTGTAGTTACTTGTTTATGTACATGTTTTCGAATAAATGAACAATTGTTTGCTGTATTATGAAATCAGAGTGCAGATGACAACACTAAATAATATGAAAATTAGTTAAATATTTAATAATGTAAAAAATATAATGAAATGGAAATAAAATATATAATTAATTATTGAATTCAAATTTATATTATAACAGAGGAAATGTTGAAAACAGTTTTGCTAACATGTTCGAGCCTCAAGTTCTAGTTCTAGCAATCCTTGA
>KZ070891.1:0-19579 GCA_002091845.1 Anopheles cracens | reverse complement strand
GGCCCCGCAAGAACGCTACCACAAGAACGGCCGGGATAAACGATAGGATGCCGAGTTGATGATGCGTTGATGTGATTGATGTAGAAACACACATTTAGATGCTTTGTAGCCCTTTGTATGTTCTCTCTGACATGTGTCTATCTGAAACAGAATGCGTTTTGAATATATCTTCTTCATTCCACGCGTAACTGAGCATTAACATCGCGTAAGTGACCACCGGGGGCATCGATCGATCGAGATCCGATGTTTGCCCGCTGTGCCAACAACGCCGACGTATGTCTTCGATGTACCTCTTCAAATCAATTGACAGCCACTCGAGTCAATCACGACTTTCGGAACGGGGCACCAGCGGCACCGATCGCACACAGGAAGCGGCACAACGCGCGAGTAAGCGATCCGTCACGAATTGCAGGCCCGCACCCGGGTCAACAAGAACGATTGTTATTTGCGCCGGGAATTGGACGTTCTTGCGTTCGCTACTGCGGAATTGCTGTGTCTCCCCCTTCGTGATACCTGATCGGGGTTCCGCATTGCAGTAGCGAAGGTGTGAAATAAAATGCTGTTTTCTGTCGCAATTCTTGACTGATTGAGCTAGCTTCCGGCAAATTGGCTCCCGCTGGTGGATGGAACCAGAGCGATCGAATGTTAGAACGTTTAAAGTGAATGTGACTATTAGCACCCTGAAGCGATACAAACGTGCAAGCGTCTAGGGGAGCCTTTCATTAAAGTTGGTCCTTCGAGCCGGATCCACACACATCAAAAATGTATTTCACAGCACAAAAACAAACCTATAAAAAGCATTGTTTGGCTCATTTTAGAACAATATTAAGGATAATATTAGTAATGGCAGATTCATGTTCTTCGTTGACACTAGATTCTTTGGAGGTCTTCTAGCAGTAATTTCTGGAACTCCTTCCTAGCTTCGTAGGTGACCAGGTATCAGCAGATGGATTGAAAAATTTGAAATTTATAGGTCATGGGTTATTCATTATTCTTTAACAAACAATATTTGAGTTTTAGAACAAAATATTTAACCTTGGCTCTCTAGACTTGACCCTCAGAGACATCCACATTCTAATACGTCCAACTATGGATTAGATAGTTTATCTTAGTTTGAGGTAATTTCGAAGACCATAATGAGTCCCACCAACATATGATAATTGTGATTAACAATGTGATTGTGATTGGATAAAACATTGGATAAGTAATGTCTAATCATTGTAGACTTGTACAATCCCAACAAATAGAAAGGAATTCAATAATCAACAGTATTAAAGCTCTCCAGTATATATTTTTTTCTTTGCAGAAATACAAAAAGATAAATTTGCCAACCAAGGCTTCTATCAAGGGTCCTATTTGGGTTGTTATACCATGTAAGAAGAAGAAGAAAAGGACTCAAGTCTATTCGAATTAAATTTGGATGTATGATCTGTTGGATATATCGATATCGTGTTGGAACACACCACACCATAAGTGACGAATGTTATGTTTATCATGTTTACAGTGCTTGCATACTAACATAAAACAATGTAGTGCCTTTTATACAACCCAGTTCAAGTATGTGAACTATCATGTACAGTAGTAATACAAAAAACTAATAGCCCGAAAACTAATAGATATGAACCACTAGCAACTAAATGCATTTTTCTCCTGGCAGTATTCAATTATGGACTCTACCTGAGACATGCAACACACAGCAGAGATACGTACATTACACCTTCATAACTCACTCCCGAACGAAGAATACCTAAACGATCACCGTGACAGGTGTTGTGCATTGTTCCAGCGATTGCATCTCGTTTTATCAATTAGGTAACTGACGCGCGAGCCTCAACAACTACCGATCACCTCGCCCCGAATGCAACAAAAGCTCCCTTCGAGCAGAAAGGGGAAACTTCTCCCCAAGCACAAATTACTTCACTCTCCAGCGCGGCAAAAACGCTTCCCGCGTGTCGTCCGCAGGCCAGCGGCGAGCAAATCATTTCCAATCACCCGAAAGGTCACCGTGACTTTCTTCTTCCAGCCATCGTCAATCGGGCGGATATGACACCGTCCTAATGCCTGCGCTGTCCGTCTCGCAAACGCGAAAGGGCACGAACTTCCATCTTTTTCCGCGATTTCGCGATTTCCGCACTCCAATGCGAGGCGAGCTGATGGATTGGGTCTAATTTATGACGAGTCGACCGGCCGTCCGTCCGGGGTCGCTTCACTTCACGTATCGCGAATGCCAGCGTAGGAGAAGGCACCCTTTTATGTTCGTCCACTTTTGATCACTTTGAAGCAAGCTTCCCGACCGTGAGGCTTCGCGCGTTGGAAGCACAAAGAAACTTATTGGTAGCGTTTTAAAATACATAAAAATATCGATTCCAAAAAACCGAGCACATTCAGTATTGGCGAACGATTCGTACGAAAAACCGGCCCAAAAAGTTTTATGGTTATTGTTTTGGTTGCCTTTGCCCAGTTCCGTTTAATGGGGCGCTGTCCGCCGTACATCGATACCCTTATTTACGGCAGGCAATTAGTTCGGTTCATTTGTTTTTATTTCAGCGTGAGAGAAAGGGTCTTTTTGCTTAACTGGACGTAGTTTTGAGACGTTTTATATAAAACATATTTCCCGATGTACAAACACGAGCGTGCATAAATGAAGCGAAAAACGTAACCTCTAGCATTTAATTCCAGCAGACTAGGATTAAAGCCCCGACCAAAAAAAGCACACACCTCGAATCTGAAAACATTTCACCTCAAACTTTCGTTCAACTCACCGTCACTTGTCATCTGATAGCCGAGCCAGTGCCGCCACCGTCTTAATGAGAGGCAAACAGAACCAAAATTATGACAGCGCTCCTCAAAAGGGACTCGAGCCGAACGGTCCGGCGCGAGACCGCAAAAAGGATTACAATCAGTCACCAGAATGTCGTCCAGTCGTCCATGGGCATCTTCCATTAATATTGTGCTCTCGCACGCCAAAACTTTCACGATCGCCGCCTTCGAAGGCGGCGATGCTTATCGGCGGACGCGGACGGAATCGGATCAGACCATCAGAGCCCGCCTGGACACGGCTCGTTCCCGAACGCACGAATGGCGCGCCGGTCGTTTGTTTGTTTGGACAGTTCGGAAGCATAAACATTAATAAGTCGCCCGCTTATCTCGTGCGCGTATTATGATTATATTTCTTCATTTGTCAAATGTTATCTAAAATAGTTTAAATCTTCCGTTCGTTCGTTCGTTGTTTTTCCTTTCTCACACCGGGTCTCCTCCAACGGTTGCTTCTTACGGTCGCTTAATCCTACCATGCATGCGCTCGGATTTAAAGCAGGAACAGAAGCCGGAGCAGAGCCGTGTCGCGAGTGCGAGTCGCGCTCCAGATCGGCGTCCGCCGGGCTCGCTCCAACAAGGAGATCGCTCCAGGGGGTCTCGCGCATGACATTATCGCGATTCGCACGTAGCGTGGTAGGTTTCACGTTCCCTTTGCGTGCGATTATAAAACACGCACTCGCGCAACGCCAATTGCCCCGGGTTTGCTGCGGGCCGATCGATCGGATGTGTGACACATTCACCCCGGTGCGTACCGCCGGGTGGAAATAAATTTTAAATTGGATCAAATGGGTTTTATTAATTAAAAGCAGTTGTACATTGCCACCCCTCCAGCCCTGGCCACTTACTTCTTCTACTTCTGTGTTTCCCTTTATCACGAATCAGTGACACCCGGTGTCTGTGAAATGCTGTGCTGTTTCCTGATGGTCTCATGCACGCGCCTCTCAGTCAGACGTTGGACTGTAAAGGGAAATTATATGAAGCGCTTTCCTCCTCTGTATCGCGTCTAACAAAAACAACCCGCCTGAAGCTCGGAACCGTTCTGTGGCGAGCACGTGTAAGAGCGGAATCAAACATGGAAAGGAAATGTTTCGTTGAAATGCAGGCGGAAAAAACGACAAAAAAGCACAGTCTACCCGAAACACGACAAATGTAAGGCAAATCAGGGTGCGTTTATAAATCGCATACGGCAGTTGTATCGCTACCGTGCTCGCATGTTTCGTGGGACAAAAAAAACGATCATTCAACGGACGTGAAAAGAGAAATTGAAGGAACATCTACAACATTATTTCGTATTAATATGTTAGTTACCCTACTGTACGAACACAGCATTAGGAAAAAAAATCTAGCATAAAGAAAAATTGGCTTTAGAAGTTTCTAATTTTGATGTTTTAATATTTCATTAATATTACAAGATGATAAGTTTTCCAAACAGATATGATCATAAAACAATGTAGTGCCTATTATACAACCCAGTTCAAGTATGTGAACTAATATGTACAGTAGTAAACTTTTTTGTCCTAAACCTAATTTAACTACATCAGTTACGGATATGAACATCTAGCTCGTAATTTATTCAAATTTACTAAGTTTCTTTGCCATTTTAAGAACTTTACTATCCTTATGTAAGTATTTTAACATTCAAATATTATATGCTAAGAAGATTTTATAAACTTAATAATATAAATTAAATAACATAGGAATTAAACAAACATATTGATAATTTTACTCAATTACCTTATACTTGATCTCACCGTCTTTCTATAGGAGAAAGTTTTTTAAGTCTTCCATACAGTTGAAGTCTGTTTATTTTCCTTCAAATATGGAAAATTAGAAAGTGCACTATATACAATAAAATAAAATCCATACAAATCTTGTTCTAGTAGTCGTCTGGTTGTTAGTCAACCGAAAATCCCTGCAGATACTGCTGGTAGATATGCATATACTGACTTCAAATTGTGGGTTTGTATTGAAAACAGCACTTTTTATTTCGTTTCATGAAATCAATGGTAGTAATAGTTTGAATTGTGTATTGAATATAGCATGATCCTTCTATTTATAGTTGTTAAAAAAAGGTTAAATTTGAAGTTGGTGGAGTTGTTCACTTGTCGCTCTGCATTCACCTAATGTTGTTTAGTGTTTTTTATTCTAGCTCCATTTAGTCTATCCCAATAAATTTATCTTCCTAGGGACATTATGTGTTAATAAAATAGCATATATTTAATAAAACAAAAGAAAGATCAATTTTGATCATCTTTCATAGAAAATTACTATTTTTCACAGAAATGAAGGGTTTAATTGATCGACTGTCACTTTCGTCGTTTATGCTCTATAGTTGAGTTCTGTACCTGTCAAGCAATGTAACCAACTTCCAACTGATGAATACATTCGATAGTAGTATTGGAAATATCGTTACGCATATCGAAAATATAATTGCTTGCATATCATCAGGCACTCACATGTAATCTGACATCCAACATATCAAACAAACTCCACGCACTTTTTGTGCCAATTTTTCCTCTCATCGAAAGCACCACCCCGGGAAGACAATCTCCCCCGGCCAACGACCAACTAACCCACCAGGGGTTTGCTCCGTAATCGTTCCAGTGCCACAAGCGCGCACAATGCGGCCTCCAGGGCCGGCAAAAGGTAGCATGTAACATTAACCTACATTATAAAAGCATTCCGCTGTCAGGCCGGCCGCATCCAGCCGGCCGTACGCACTGTTGTCACTCAACTCAATTGGCCGTTTCTTTGCATAACGCTCCAGTTCAATCGACCACCTCCGTCCTTTGCACAGCGCGTGATGCACGTACGCGGAAATCGTTCGTTCGTTGGGTTGCCCTTTTTTTTACTCTCTCGCCTGGTAATATCTGGAGGCTCTGCCGTGATCGATTTTCTAGCTCGTTTCTTTTTCGCTGATCGATGAATATTTGTCGTCGGGATTTTCCCTACTACCCGCGCCCAAAGGGTGAGCGATAAATGAGCGATCAATTATACGCCGGCAGCGAAGTTGTGCAGGCAACCGAGCCCATCTCCCGACGGCACGCACCGGGCGGGTTCAGTTACAGCGCCAGTTACATTTTAATGCAACCGCCGAGAGGGATGGGCCGAGATTTACCATTCGCCTTCGCGCTGTCAACAAGAATGCAGGCAGGACGCGCACGCGTAACAACCAGCCCGACTTGGAAACACAAAAATAAAGCGACCTCTGCAGGAGAAAAAAACCAAACACCAGACGAATGATAGATGGTGTCCTCGTAATTATACCCCACAGCTGGTACGATCGAGTGCCTAACGATCTCCCAACGACGACGACGTCGCTCGCTTCGGCCTTTCTCACTTCGGTTCAGGTGTATAATTTTCACCTAACTCACCATCACCAACATGCTCCACCACCGTCTGGTGTGATAAAAAGTCCAAAAAACGTAAAATAAAACGTCTGCAGCAGCTGCAGCAGCATGATGTGCGAAGCGGTGAGCAAATTATGAGTGCACCGAGCGGATGCTGCACCGAAAGGGAAAAAAGCGAAGAAACAAACCCCACGTAAGCCCGCGTGGAGACACAGCTGCACCGGGGAAACACTCTGTGACACTCTAAGCTACTCAGTTAGGAACACTCAAAAGTTAAACTGCAGTGTGACTCTTTCGCGGCATTCTCAAGTGGGTTATGATTCACCTGCACTTTCGGTTGCACGGCAGGCTTGGCAATTGCTTTCGTCTCATCGTCTCACAGGCGACCTCCACAATCACGGTTGTTGGATCAAACTTCAATTATTACACAATTCCTCCGAAGACAGCCGCTAGCATCGTAGGAGGTTAAATTTAGTTAAGGTTTCAATCTCAATAAAAGAAACTCAATGTTACTTTTCTTTCCTGCTTCCTTGTTTACAGATGATGTCGCTTAAAGTTTTTAATATTGAAGTTTTTAATATTTGATTTTATTTTTATTTGAAAACAAATGGCAAATAAAGTATGTTCCAGTTATGTTCAGTGTTAGAATTGTCAATCGTATCACTATCAAAATCTGCTGATGATTCTAGGGTCCGGGGATACATTTTGCCTACTTCTGCCACGGGTTTATGGTGTACAGTTTGGTAGCTTATGGTAGATCAAGGTATTAGTTCAAGATCGTCGAATACACTCAGTCTGGTTTGTGCAAGATCGCCTTAAATCTTCACCTTTTCGTTCTAAAAAGTGCATTTTTGATTTTTTTTAGTTATGTTATCTATTTACTTATAACATGTCTCATGTTTTCTTCGTTTTTATTCATTTAACTGTAATTGTTTTGTTTAATATGTTTGAGATAAAATTTCGAGTCAATTTTATTTACCATTACTATTTTATTACTATTTTTTATATACTATTTTCGACATTCTTCTATCGTTTTTTCCTTTTGAAATACTAGTCACCTCTAGAGACGACGGCCGAAATATCGAAGACAACTTGTCAAAACTTATATGCAACGCTTATTGCTTATTTTATGCGAGTGTAGTCGATAAAACATTTCAATTTATGTATTTGAAGGAAAGCTACGTGACTAGTCTTCTTTATACTCTTTTATACTATACTATGTATTTTTTAATATATTTTTTCCATTTTCATCCTTTATTAACTTAACTAATGTTGAAGTTCTATTTTTTAGTATAAATAGATTGTTTGGAACATTTTTGATAATGTCGTCGAAAGACAAATCAATTTGATAATTTTACCATTAATAAACCATTGTTATTTGGTGCTTGTTTGATTTATTAATAATTTGATTCACTGCTAATATTTGAAACCAAATCTATGCAACTCTTCTCAATTTCGATCACATTTTTTATCACATAGTTATTGATATTTTGCCCTCCCTGTATTTTATTATTATCATATGATTGAGAACTGTGCTTTCTTAATTTTAATTACACTCCATTCTCGTTCAAAAGACACCTAAGACCCCGAAATCGATCCTCCCGATAGGCGGCATTACAAAATTGCAACCCAAAACAAAACCCATCCTCACAGCGATGCGCACAATTCGTGTCATCGTCGTTGTTGCAAGCGTGCAAGCGTTCTCCTACCGGGAGAGCTTTTATCAGATGCACGAACGACGCCGGTCTTAGCCCGTCTCTTAGCCAACCAAGCAGTCGGGCCGGAGCTGTATGGCTTCATTCATTTCTCCCGCGTTACATAAAATCCCCTTGTGCCCACCCTGTCCCGACCGACGCGGTGGTGACGAAAAATGGAATTCAGAAAGTGCATCTTCTCGCCGCACTGCACGTCTGGCGCGATCACGATCGTCTCCTTTCTCTCGCCCCGCACAGAACTGCCACCAGACAGGGTGACAAAATAAGAGACCGAATTTCAATCTGATTATGGGATCACCACAAGGAGGAGGCGCCGAGTGGGTAGAGAAAGGAAAGACACTCCGAAGACGAACAACAATAAACTGGAGAAGAAGGAAAAAAACAAACGGGGTCGATACCTAAAACCGCATCCCGGTACGTACGCGCGTTTGTGTGCGAGGCAGATGAAAGACGAGCTACATTTTATCGTTCCGATCCATAAATCATGATTTGTCACACACACACAAGAAGACTTTCCTTTGGAAAATTGGGCAGCGAGCAGCGAGCGTTCGGTTCCAACACCTTCCCGTAAGGGTCGTTAGAAAGAGCTACATGAATGAATCGGAAGTATCGGAAGGGCAGCGCAGCGAAAAAAAGGGATTTTAAATACGTCATCCCGGCCCGCTTGTTGCCGGCGCACCGGGACGCGAGATTAACAAAACAATCAAAGTGAGAAAATCTGCATCGCTCCGGCTTGCAGTGAAAGTAATGCGCCGCGCTTTGACCGCGATGATTAATGGTGGCATCGGCGCAACCGCTGATGCACCGGTCCCGGATCCCTTCCGCGGCGCTGTGCCACGCCACGCCGCGAAAGTGAAGGTGTGAGATGTTTGTTGTGCGAATTTGTAGTCAAATGCAGTTCAAATGGTGGTTTGCTGCAGGTGAGCCTACATAAATGATCGCATCAACATCTCCCAAAGCAGAACGGTAATTACGAAGGGTAGCCGAACCGAACGAGCGAAGACCTTTTGCACTTTCGCGAAGGCTAGAAGTGAACCAGCGTTTTCTGATACAATTTATTGCATTTCGCTTCAAATCGTAACATAGTGAGATAGTTCCGAACAATGTCAAAAATATGGTATAAGTTATAGCAGGTGAAAGAATTAGTGAAATAATATTTGAGAGGAGCTGTTTGTAGTATTCAAAATTACTGTAAGAGGGCGCTAGTGTGCACAGGGTGTATGTGAAGATCTCACGACCGAAAAAAGCTATCAGTATATTCTTTGTAAGTTTTACATTATTTCAAGTATGTTTTTTAATTATTAATACCAACATTTATTTTAAACTTTGAAAGGTGTACTTAAAAAAATTGACGTCAACAAGCATTGCTATCTAATCAAAATAATGAATTTAAATGAAGCAATGTAGAAATGTACCTCTGTACACACTCAACTTCGTTTTCTCAAAGCTTTCTTTCGACGTCGCCAGAATTGGCTTTCCATTTTCATCGTTGACTCCAATTCCCTTCTCTTCGAAAGGGACTAATACGCCAAGCGAGATTGAAATTTATTATTCTAGCTTATTTATTGGGCTTTAGGGCGAGAGTTTTTTGATATCAACATGCGTATCAATATTGATCCATTGTATGTTTTTTTCCCCTACCGTTCGATAAAAACCGTTCGATCCAGAATACTATTAGCTTAAAAATAAGATATCAACCTGTTAGCTCGCCTTGTCAGACTATTTTAAGACTGTGTTCCTTAGCTTTTCATCCAGCTTTAGCCAGGACACGAACCCCCCTACCGTTCGATAAAAACCGTTCGATCTAGAATACTATTAGCTTAAAAATAAGATATCAACCTGTTAGCTCGCCTAGTCAGACTATTTTAAGACTGTGTTCCTTAGCTTTTCATCCAGCTTTAGCCAGGACACGAACCCCCCTACCGTTCGATAAAAACCGTTCGATCTAGAATACTATTAGCTTAAAAATAAGATATCAACCTGTTAGCTCGCCTAGTCAGACTATTTTAAGACTGTGTTCCTTAGCCTTTCATCCAGCTTTAGCCAGGACACGAACCAAAAGTAAAGTACTATAATCACTATAATACAGTCTTCCTTTATCAATTATTCTAGTAGTTTATTTTATTTCAGTTTTTGTATAAACAACAACAAATTTTGATACATTGTACTAAAGTTTTTAGTTGATTTTTATTGCTTCCTTTTAATGTTGTTGATTGTTATTATTTGTAGCAGTTTGTTTACACAAATTTAGTCTTATTACAATATTTTTAGTGCCGAATATTCCTATTAAATTTAATTCCACGTCGCTCCACTGCCTGTTACAGCGAAAAACGACCGATCATTATGGTCCAATGCAAACATTCCCAACCCCACGCGCGCAAAACCAATTCACTTCGATAGATACAAATTACACTCATCCCCGTAAGGCATCGTCTCCATATTGCATCGTGCAACGTGCAGCTCGTTCCAGCCCGCAGGAAGTGCCGCCCGATGACATATCGAATCGGATCCGTAACGTAATCGATCGAATCGTACGGCGGAGTTGCATCCGCCAGTGCCGATGCATGTGAGGTAAGTGCACTTTTCCCGGTACGCCCCGACAGCCACACCCGGCGCATATCCCAGCTCAGGGAGCCCCCCCGAAGCGTCCGTCTATTGATCGCCGTATCCAACGGTGAGTTCAAAGTGCGTCCATAAATCAACTCCTCTGTCTCCCCGGCTTTTGGCATCGCGCACACTAATGGCTGCCGGGATCTTTTCTGCAAGCAACACCGACACAAACCCCCTGGGTCAAGTGTCTCTCCGGAGCATGCTCCGTATGGCGTTCGGTGCGTCCCGAAACGTCCTCCGCATGTCTCCGCATCCGTCTATTGATCGCCGTATCCAACGGTGAGTTCAAAGTGCGTCCATAAATCAACTCCTCTGTCTCCCCGGCTTTTGGCATCGCGCACACTAATGGCTGCCGGGATCTTTTCTGCAAGCAACACCGACACAAACCCCCTGGGTCAAGTGTCTCTCCGGAGCATGCTCCGTATGGCGTTCGGTGCGTCCCGAAACGTCCTCCGCATGTCTCCGCAAGGGGGGAGCCAGCAAAGAAAAATGAAAAGAGACCCTTCGTGTTGTTCGCCCCTTGACAGCTGGACTGGCTCCTTGCGCTTCGCGCCGTTGCGTGTGCGTGCGATGTTCTTTTAACAACATTTTCTTTTCTTTTAAACATTTTAAACTCGCACGTGTGGCTCAGGCCGGAGATGAGTTTTTATCACATTCCCAGACCCGGAGAGACCCACGCGTGCCGTACATTCTGACATTATGCCGGATGCATTTGGATCCCTTTGGACGCACTTTCTTCGCGCGGTCAGCGTCCCGGTCGGTCAGAAAGGGCACTTTTGATAGTCTCGATTCGATTTCTTCCTTCTCTTCTTCTTCACTCACTTTCTTCTCGTCCGGCGGGATTTACATGCACCGGTTACGAAGGCACTGGAGGAAATGGTTTTGATGATGGGTGGACGCGGATCAGCACTGGGGCGGGGCGTGCGGGGCGCAGCATGAATATCCACTTCGTTATACGCTGCACATAAGTACACGGCTCATTATGCAACTGACCTACTGCGCCAGGCCCGGCGACACGGGGCCGGTTGTGGCGATTTTCACTCCACCGTTTGCCCTACGTTCGGTGATCGGGGCAACGCGGTTGGCTCCTTTGCAACCGGAACAACGGTGGTAAGCGTTTTTTTCTTTTGTATATTAAAGAAGCACTATAAGCGCTGCGTGGTGTTATTTATTTTCCCGTTAAAAATTGGAACAATATTCTTATGAAGTATCCATTGCTTTTCGAAAATAAACAATCTTGTTCAAGCTGAATTGCCTCCAGTAGAGCTGAACGCGGTACTATAGATGGCCTGTAGTGCATGAGAACTGAATCCGGCAGTATAGACCGCGCTAGTAGTATAAAGTTCAACCCTTCAGCATAAACATGCTTTTGACGTACTAGATCTTGAAAATGAAATGGTGCTGTATGTGGAACAAACGTTTTAAAATGACATTCGAAAAGAAACGTCGTAAAATTACGAATTACGTCATTTAGTTAGAGCAACTATTTTCACTGTATTAATTGTTAATTTTGAATTTTGTTAAAATGGTTTTTGAGATTAGGTTAAAATTGTGTTTAATAATTTAAATACCACTAAGGCCGCCATACCTATAAATAAAAAAAATTAAATAACTTTATCGTTAGTTCAGTTGTTTGAATATTTTGATTGTTAATTTATCGATAACTTGTTTGAGATAAATAAAGCTTAAAATCAAGGGCGACCTGTTTACTTTTTCACAATCAAAAAAGTGCTGCTTCATCTGTCTTGTTAGTATATTCATTTATTTATTTAGTTTTTTTTATTCGACTATTTATTGCTTTTAAACGTATTGTAAGGGTCCATATAAATTAACATACATCTTTGTTCTAAGCGCATTTCCTACTTGTCGTTTGCACTTATCCCGAGCCTACTCGTTTTTTTATTCTTTATTTTCTTATTTATCTAATATTTCATTAAGTTGACTAATCTTTTTTCGTTTTTTGGTTATTGAATATATTTATTTGCATATTGTCCATTTATTTTGAAACATACATTCGTTTTTTCGTATTTACGGTAATTGCAAGACCTGATTTCTGCAGTCTTAGATTTGATTACCATGTTTTACATATTTGTATCATTGAATAATAATACTTTTAGGTTCAGCATTTTGGTAGAATTTAGTTAATAAATTGACTCGTTATTGGTTTCATTTAAAAAAAAAACTTTTATTATTACACATCAGTATAAATATATTTCCATTTTTGAGACAAAACATTGAAAAAAAATAAACATGGAAAAAATATCAGTAAGTTTCGGCCAACACTTTCCAAAAAAAATGCATTTTTAAATAATGTAAAAAATACCACACAGGACACAGTCTCCCTTATCATTCCATTTCGACAGATCCGCCCAATCCACGCATCCGACTTGCGACTGGCGACGGGCATCCTTCCGGAATGCGGCACGTGAATGCGGCGGCCTGCGTGGATTGCTGCCACCCACCGCCGAGAGCTCCTTTTTTACTATATTTTTATCACCGTTCCGCCGTGGCACCGACCGTTGCCGACCACGTACCGGGCAATAAAGATACCGGGTGACCTTTCACTTTCCGGCACCGTCGTCCGTGAAGGCGCGCGTGAGTGCATTTGCGCACCGTGGACGACATTTTAAATGCATCACCCACCCGGTGGGACCCTCGAAATCATTACGCATAAATAAACAGCCAACCGCGAGGCGCGTTGCGTGTCGCTGGGCAAGGGACCTTTCAGGAGCACGCCAAAACAAACGGAAGAAAAGAAACAAAAAGAAGCAAAAGTCGGAATCACACCACGCACGCAAAAGCAAAAGGAAAGTGACTGTGGAATGCTGGCTGGGGTCTGCTCTGCATGGCGGATGTTCGATTTTCGATAACGGCACGCACCGCAATTTGTGCAGCGCGTGCGATTTTCCACACAGCCGCCCAAAAAAAAAGGTGACAAGGACTTCGTGCGACACTTCCTGAATCTCGGTGCAACTCCCGCAGCTGGCAATGGTTATGGAGCATAATTTAAATATTAACGAACTCGAGCAACGGTCAGAATGACGGTGCAAACAAGCTGTCGCCAAATTAGGGGCTTCGTGCGGTGTGTTCCGCTCCGGTACCGCCGGTAGGAATTTGCGCTGTAATTGATTCGATCCCAACAGCGGAAACGGCAACCAGTATCGGTGGGTGCGATGGATCCCGTGGCGAAACGAATGAGGCATCATAAACCAATCAGGCTAATGGTGGCCCGGTCGTGTGCTACAATTAGCGGGCTGTTCCGCTCCGGTAACGCCGGTAGGAGTTTGCGCTGTAATTGATTCGATCCCAACAGCGGAAACGGTAACCAGTATCGGTGGGTGCGTTGGATCCCGTGGCGAAACGAATGAGGCATCATAAACCAATCAGGCTAATGGTGGCCCGGTCGTGTGCTACAATTAGCGGGCAATAACGCACCATTTGCAGGTACTAACGCGTCCACTGTTTTATTGCGGGTTTATATTGCCGGGGTTGGGAGTTGACGTCGTAAGACGTTTGCCTTCGTTTGCAGCACGTACAATATACGATTTCGTTCGAAACAAATTCAATTTACAGAAAATTATTCCATCAACAGTTTGATTATTATGATTCCAATGGCGGGATAGTATATTTTTCAGTATGTGTAAGTCCTTCGCAGAAATACAGTCGCTTGTTCTTGAATTTAGCATTATTTCATGGCATACTGGCAGGTACAGGTGATATTGGAGTAATCCACACGAGAATATAAACATGCCTGCTTGCTTGTTGAAGAAGGAATATCGAAAGTCGATAGTTTCATATCAATAGACGCTAGTATCACCGATGCATCGGTAACTTCTGTAATCGTTTTTGCTATAGTATCGCAGGATAAGATTACTTCTGTAACGTATTTATGAAATTTTCATCATTATTATAATTCTAAGCAAGTTGATTAATAGGTCGCCAAACATTCGTCTTCTACTGTTCCGCGTTCCGCTTCTACTGGTCTAAAAAAAGTCCAGGGTTAATGACCTAAGGCCGCTGTATTCAAATAGTTGTAATGCTCTTATTTCAATAAACTTCTCCTGCGATAGATCAGTGCCACCTAGCTACCAAGACCTCAGCGAATTGATCGTAAAGATTGATCTGTGTGCGTGGGATCACCAATCCCCAAATGACAGCTCTTTGTTTTGATATGCAACAGCAGCTCGTGTGTTGTGAACCGTTCATACATAGTAAAACTGCTGTCAAACTGCTGTAATAGTAAAAAATACTTGTCGAAAGATAAAATCTTCCTATATTCAATAAAATCTTCCTATATCTACGGTTAGTTCCAATACTAAAATACTTTTTTCAATAAATATCTGAACTGACAGATCTGTCTGCTAACCCATCGTAATATGACTCTAGTTCCATATATAACCCATCAAAGTACGTATTCTCATTACAAGAAGACTTTTTGATGTACTATAAAGGCCTGTATTGGTTTTAACCGTATTCCTTTAGTTATTATATCGACCAACTAATTGTAAGAATAAGTCTATCTTTCCTAGCTTCCAAACATTACAGAACACCTTTCACTAACATGCCCCCGGCAAGCCTTCCAGCTCCGAACACCAGCAGACAATGACTATTATTTTCGTTCGATTTATACGCGTGTGACTTGCGCTGCGTCGTCCATCTCGAACAGAATCTCTTTACCGCTCAATAAGTGATCCATTAACGAACGCTCCTCCCCCATCGATCAGCACCTTAAACATTACTCCCCAAGCCGAGATTAATGATACCAGGAAATGGTAGCTGAATTCCTGTGCTACTTCAAGTCTGCCCACCAGAACGACGACCGACCGAGCCGACTTGGAGCGGCTCCCTGGGAGTGCCTTCTAAACGGTCGTTCTAACCTCGAACTGGCGAACTGGTCCTTGTCCAGACGGCAGGCTGAGGCGCGCGCTCACTCCCCGCGCTCTTCACCGTGTATGTGCCTACATAACTTTGTTGACATGAGCGGCATACCCCGCTGATCGCGCGGGTGACTAATGATGGAATTCGGTTCCGACCACACCGCGGCCATCAGGTAGGTGAACCTATCCCAAAATCTCGTCACTTTGCGTTAGGGAGGGAGAAACAATCTGTACAACACAGGTACGCGCAGGTTTTGCACGCTCCTTAACCTTGCTCCAGCAGCAGCCGTAGCAACTAGAACAAGCACCACTGTCGGTGAAGAATGTGCTCCATTTAGATTTCATTTGCGCATGGCACTGTCACTTCGCTCCGGCAAGCCAATGTCGGTTCTCGCCTCGCCGAAAGCCCTCCCGCTGCATCCGAACCGGCCTTGGAAAACTGTCGTCTAGATATCCAGCTGGAGCGTCGTACCTGCGGGCAACGCAGCGGGGTTTCCGTGTTCCACGCGGCGAGATGGACTTCAGCGACAGCGAACAATTAGTTCGTTTGTCACTCGGATTCGATTCTCTGGGGCCGTTTTCCTTTTTTCTTCAGCTCGTGCTTCTCTCATGCAGTAAATTCCTTCCACCGCTGGCGAACGCTGCGGCCGCTTCAGACACTTCAGACCGTGCAACTGTGCTCATGGTGGCTTCTGTGGCACGAGGCACGACCCTGTTGGCGAACCCTAGAGCAGCGGTGCGGTGCCGTCACAGGGCTGCGAAGGGTCAAGCCGGCGTACCAAACGCGATCGCGGGCAGCCCCGGCTACGGTTTGACACTGTCGCTTGACATTGCGGCAAAGCCGACCGACAGGGCGCTCGATGGGCCGTGAAATACGCATTCCGGAGCAAACGACCGAATGTGTCGGGCAGAATGGAATTGCTTCGACACGCCGACACGGATTGTGTGGAACGATTCGAGAAGAAATGAATGAATTGTTGCAATGGACATATGAGTTGATGTTTTGAAGCATGGAATAACATTTAAACACATCCCTCTATAACACAATGAAATCTGTTCCAAATAGAATCTGGAATTAGATTTTTGACATAAACGTTAAGAAAATTGTACATTTGTTTGTTTTATCATAAAAAACCAATTAATCTTCGCACGATGTTAACCCAACTCGAATGAGTTATCGGTGTTATACAGCACAAGACATAAAGTTCCAAACGGTTCTATCGTTGTGCCTGTTACTGTTTTAGACGGTTTTAATGTATCAGTCTATCAACATTGCCTAAACTAACTCAAAATTGTGATTTACTTATAATTTATGTTAATTATTTACTCAACTTTTATAAGTTTGCCGTATACAGTCCGTCACATAACTACACACCCGCCATTTTTTTGAGAACAAAACGAGAACTTGATGAGAGAGATTAAAGAGATGTTCTAATAATGCTGTACTTAACAAAAATAAACGTATTTGAAAGATTGTCGAATATTATTACTATTTTCTCGCCATGAACAAAGTTGGTCCATGCAGTACATCTCTACGACCCCTTTTCGATAGGCGTATTTTTTACCTATTTCTTATGATCGTCTTATGACCCTTCCTTATGACAGTTCCTAGGGTCTCTATACAAAATGTTTTGCTTTTTTATTTTTTATATTTCTTGCTTCAAGTTTTGCTTTCAATTTGTTTATCACAATGCTAAAAAGACAACCTTGCAAATCAGTTGTAGTTATTGATGATCCAACGCGCATAAGATGTATGAAACATTATTTTCGAAGAGGGTTTATATACTATATTTAGAAATTGCCTTATAATTGCACCCTACTGACAACAATCGTTTGCTGACCGAGATATATGTATGATTTACGAAAACAACACTTGGAACACTTGGTAGCAAATGACTAGTTTAAAATAAGGTAAAGTTTGTTGAAAACAAAAAAAGAAGTAGCAATTCCATGCTTTAGCTCGACATGAAGATATCATCCAAACCCTTTATCGTTATCGTTATCGTTTATTCCATGATACCACAACCTTAGCACTTACAATTTTCAAAAAACGAAAGGAAAAACAAAAATGCAGCAGAACAAAGCCAACCCGAAACGGTGGCAGTGGATCGGTGGAGCCTCTGGTAGCTTACAGACTTACAGAGGAAAGAGAAAAAACAAACCACACCGAAGCAACACTGAAATGCGCCCCGCCTGACAATGCGGATTATAATTATAACCAATTCATTTACAATATTGCGCACGTTCGCGCCACATTCAAACGGTGGCGACAAAATGGCCCACGGCACGCAATCCGGCCCGCGGATGGGAGCAACCGCGGTCAGTTCTATGGGCTCACTTCTTGCGCGATCATGCTCATGGGGCTGATGGACCTTCGAGCTTCGAAGCATTCGGGAAGCCAGCGTTTACGGTCGTGTGCTTTCAGCAGCCATTCTGTGTTCGTATGAATCAAGTTCAACCCTTTTCGGACTTGGGGGACTTGAACTCTTTCGTACTCTTCATCTCAAGCGGACCATTGTTTACCGGATGGGTCGCTGTTTGAGATTAAGATGACATGGCTTTATGGAGCGCCGAATGCAGCTGATGCAAGGGAGTGTTTGCGGGTAAATGTGTTGCTGATGCATGTTCAACATAAGGTGAATAAACACAATCAGAAGATGTCTGCAATTACTTCTGATGGGAGTGATACAGTTCATTTCAGTTGTAGGTAGGTCACAAAGTGCATAATCGTAGAAAGTCTGAAATAAGTTGTCCAACAAGATTATTGAGATCTTTTTTCACTGAACAACCTATGCAAGTCTACGACTGCCATTTCTTGTATTGCAATCCTTAAGATACCTATATTATCATTTAGGTTTTGAAAATAAAGCAAATTCTAGAAGAAATAGATAAAAATGATGTTCTAGGCTCTAGACACTAACAGTTATAGTTCTAGGCACTGACAGAACTAGGCACTGACAGTTCTGGAATGTTCTGACGTATATTCACTGACAGTTCTGATATTTTATTCACTCTCCTCTCAACTACCGTTCTCATATAGTTGTTACGTGACCTGTACTATCTTTCAACCATCCAGGGCTCTTCTCAATTTCAATTAAGATCATTTTTCACGTCCTCCCCGATAAAGATGTCTTGGGAAGATCCTCCACAGCGTGGGATATCACGAAAAAACCTGGGTTAAAAACTTCGCACACCATTTACGGAAAACCGAAAGAGAGACGACCTCGATTGACATCTCGAAATGATCTTGTCTGTGCCACGTCGATTGCATTGTTCGCGAGACCTTCTATTTTCGGACGCGATCATACACGCGCGGCTAGGGAACATTACGACGTTGCACCTGCACGCCATCGAATAATGCCTTTCGCTCGGTTACCGTTTCGGTGCTTCGTGAGTTTTGAAGGTTGTTTATTGAACTACAGTGTGCCCAAACAATTAGTGCTACTT
This sequence comes from Anopheles cracens, assembly GCA_002091845.1. NCBI lineage: Eukaryota > Metazoa > Arthropoda > Insecta > Diptera > Culicidae > Anopheles > Anopheles cracens. The sequence goes on along the minus strand of KZ070891.1, from coordinate 763 downwards.
CCTCCGCGAAGCCTTCGAAGTTGCATCCGCTCGCAGTGTTCTTCCCTTATGTTTGTTATCCTTTCCGTTGCGTCTTTTCTTCTTCTTGTTGCCCTCGCGGTTATTATTTTTGTTGTCTCTGTTGTTACCCTTCCGGCTGTCGGACGCTTTAGCTCCGCTCGGTGCGGTGCCTGTGCCGGACACCACATCATCCTCGTCCTCATAGTCGTAATCGTACTCCTCCGAGCTGCCCACGTTCGCGACCGGTCCCTTAGTAGCTGGGGTACTCCTCGTAGTTGCCATAGGAGTAACTGTAGCTGCCTGAGCTCTGTTAGTGGTGCCGATGATGTTGGTGGTGGGAGTGATCGGTAAGGTGGTTTGCGACATACAGGGTGCCATCACGTTCAGTGCGTTGTCGGTCGTGGCCGGTGTTGTTGGGCCGGAAGCGAAAGGATCAACATAATCGGTGATTGGAGCAGAGTTTTGCGAGCTATGGGCATTAGTGATGGTACTGACCTTGGCCGTCGTCGTTGTGGCTGCGGTGGTGGTTGAAGCGCCACTAGGACCTGCTGTGGTGCCGCTTCCAGGAACGATTAGTGGAGAATTCTTGTTGGTGGAACTAGCCGTTGACGTAGTTCCAGATGCCGTCGTAGTTGCAACGGTGGTAGTTGTGGCTTGGCCTGCTGTGGTTGCTGGAGCAGTTGTTGTAGCTTTGGTTGTTGTCGTAGTAGATGGTTGCGTAGTAGTTGCAACCGGGGTCGTAGTTACAGCTGCAGCAGTAAAG